>CM077804.1:13631978-13928028 GCA_039737535.1 Lagodon rhomboides | reverse complement strand
CAGACGGAGCCCTGTTTGCTGACCATTGGTCCTCCTGAGTCACCCTGAGGACATGGAGAGGAGACATCTGAGGATTTGAGAAAATCCTAAACACAGTGACCAACAGGTGACAAATGAAACGGAGCAGCCTACCTGACATGAGTCTTTGCCTCCTGCCAGAACACCAGCACAGATCATGTTGTCTGTGACTGTACCGACTCCATTCAGACAGTTACACTGTCTGTTTCCAAGAACTGGCACCTCCACTTCTTGGAGAGTTTCAGGGAACGGCAATGACACTGAGGGAGCAAATAGGAATAGAAACAACTGACATGTACACCAACTGTTTATGGATCACATGAACACTCAACTCAGAAACAACAACAAGCAGACTCACCTCCCTCCTGGACAGCGCCCCAGCCAGTGACCCAGCTATCAGTGCCGTTGTTGAACACACTGTCACCTCCTGCCAGACACACAGGTCTGATGTAGTCTGTGAATTTGACTGGTGAGGAGAGTCTGAGCAGAGCAATGTCGTTGTCGCTGGTGTCGCTGTCATAGTTTGGATGCAAAATGATTCTGGAAACAGTTCTGGACACTTCATTTGGGTTGTTGCCCTGGAGGTTCTGACGGCCGAGAGAAATCTGCCATCCAGACGTACTTGGACTGAAGGAAAATTGACATGAATGCTTCATGTTCGCAAGAACATGGACAAAAAGCAATGCTAAACTACAGACTGAGACAGACATTATATGACAGTGACCCACCTGGAGAAGCAGTGAGCAGCAGACATCACCCACTCTCTGTTGATGAGGGAACCACCGCAAACATGGCCGCCAAATCTCTGCAGACTAACCTGCCAAGGCCAACTTCCAGCTGGAGCGTCTTCACCTCCAACGATCCTGGTGTTCAGGGGAGTGATGCCACACACTGCAACCAAATTGCAGAAAGTGAGACTCCCATGTATGTTTCATGATAACACAAATAAGGGGGGTTATATCAATACTGTGAAAGTATGAAAACCTTCAATCCACAGTGAAACACACACAACCCATATTCAGAAACTGTCCATTCAAAAGAAACTATACACTTTTTTCATCCATGGCCCCAGCACAGCCTGCCCAGACCCACCATCCATTGTATGCTGTTGTTTTAACTTTACTGACAGCCATTACTACACCGAATAACGATTCATACCAAGGTGATTAACAGAGGCTGCGACCAGGTTACCAGGATGCTGACTTGGATCATATTTTTAAGAAGGAATTATTTTCTGGGTTCCCCTCTGATGTCCTGCGACTGCTCTGCCTCAACCCTCTCCGATTTATGGAGTTTGTTGATGGACAGATAGCTTTACTTGATGTAAATGTTACCACTACTTGCTGCACACTGTAGAAACAGTTAGCCAACTGGATTCAGTGGCTCTGCAATTAGCACTCCTATTAGCTGATTCATCCAGTGGGTGCCCCCGCCCTTAACCTGAAACTCTCCTCCTCCTGGCGCTCGTAAGCTGCTCTCCTATGAACAAAAAACAACCCTTCTGTGCTTGGAGGTTCAACTCAGAGCAGAGTCTACTGACCGGACCACCAGCTGTTCAGCTAAAGGGGATGACAAGCTGACAGCATCTATTTAGCAGCAAGAAAAGTTATCTGTTCATCAGGAAAATCAGTAAACCGGAGAGAATTGAGGTAGAGCAGTCAGAGGACATCAGAGGAAATCCCAGAAAATAATTTCCTCCTAGAATATGATCCATGTCAGAGTCCTGTTAACCTGGTCGCAGACTCCATGACAGTTTTAAAGAGTTAGTTAGGTAAGAGGAAAAGAATGACATGTTTTCAGAGCAACGTGGTCGTCATGATACTTACATTCAGCACTTGAATCAGTGGATGGTAAAGTTGTTGTTGTAACGTCTGGTCCTGCAGAAGTAGTAGTTTTAGTTGTAGCAGTAGTAGTAGTAACAACTGGAGGTGGTAGACCAGGACAGGTGAAGCTGCTGTCAGCATCCAGCCCACTGGAGGTGAACTGGACAAAGCCTGGCTTATCAGAGCTGATGTGGGAGTTGATCCAGGACTGGTATCTGGACACTCTGGAGTAGACGCCTGGCAGATTGGGCCGAGCACAGCCAAAACCAAAGCTGACAACTCCAGACTGGATCCAGACGGAGCCCTGTTTGCTGACCATTGGTCCTCCTGAGTCACCCTGAGGACATGGAGAGGAGACATCTGAGGATTTGAGAAAATCCTAAACACAGTGACCAACAGGTGACAAATGAAACGGAGCAGCCTACCTGACATGAGTCTTTGCCTCCTGCCAGAACACCAGCACAGATCATGTTGTCTGTGACTGTACCGACTCCATTCAGACAGTTACACTGTCTGTTTCCAAGAACTGGCACCTCCACTTCTTGGAGAGTTTCAGGGAACGGCAATGACACTGAGGGAGCAAATAGGAATAGAAACAACTGACATGTACACCAACTGTTTATGGATCACATGAACACTCAACTCAGAAACAACAACAAGCAGACTCACCTCCCTCCTGGACAGCGCCCCAGCCAGTGACCCAGCTATCAGTGCCGTTGTTGAACACACTGTCACCTCCTGCCAGACACACAGGTCTGATGTAGTCTGTGAATTTGACTGGTGAGGAGAGTCTGAGCAGAGCAATGTCGTTGTCGCTGGTGTCGCTGTCATAGTTTGGATGCAAAATGATTCTGGAAACAGTTCTGGACACTTCATTTGGGTTGTTGCCCTGGAGGTTCTGACGGCCGAGAGAAATCTGCCATCCAGACGTACTTGGACTGAAGGAAAATTGACATGAATGCTTCATGTTCGCAAGAACATGGACAAAAAGCAATGCTAAACTACAGACTGAGACAGACATTATATGACAGTGACCCACCTGGAGAAGCAGTGAGCAGCAGACATCACCCACTCTCTGTTGATGAGGGAACCACCGCAAACATGGCCGCCAAATCTCTGCAGACTAACCTGCCAAGGCCAACTTCCAGCTGGAGCGTCTTCACCTCCAACGATCCTGGTGTTCAGGGGAGTGATGCCACACACTGCAACCAAATTGCAGAAAGTGAGACTCCCATGTATGTTTCATGATAACACAAATAAGGGGGGTTATATCAATACTGTGAAAGTATGAAAACCTTCAATCCACAGTGAAACACACACAACCCATATTCAGAAACTGTCCATTCAAAAGAAACTATACACTTTTTTCATCCATGGCCCCAGCACAGCCTGCCCAGACCCACCATCCATTGTATGCTGTTGTTTTAACTTTACTGACAGCCATTACTACACCGAATAACGATTCATACCAAGGTGATTAACAGAGGCTGCGACCAGGTTACCAGGATGCTGACTTGGATCATATTTTTAAGAAGGAATTATTTTCTGGGTTCCCCTCTGATGTCCTGCGACTGCTCTGCCTCAACCCTCTCCGATTTATGGAGTTTGTTGATGGACAGATAGCTTTACTTGATGTAAATGTTACCACTACTTGCTGCACACTGTAGAAACAGTTAGCCAACTGGATTCAGTGGCTCTGCAATTAGCACTCCTATTAGCTGATTCATCCAGTGGGTGCCCCCGCCCTTAACCTGAAACTCTCCTCCTCCTGGCGCTCGTAAGCTGCTCTCCTATGAACAAAAAACAACCCTTCTGTGCTTGGAGGTTCAACTCAGAGCAGAGTCTACTGACCGGACCACCAGCTGTTCAGCTAAAGGGGATGACAAGCTGACAGCATCTATTTAGCAGCAAGAAAAGTTATCTGTTCATCAGGAAAATCAGTAAACCGGAGAGAATTGAGGTAGAGCAGTCAGAGGACATCAGAGGAAATCCCAGAAAATAATTTCCTCCTAGAATATGATCCATGTCAGAGTCCTGTTAACCTGGTCGCAGACTCCATGACAGTTTTAAAGAGTTAGTTAGGTAAGAGGAAAAGAATGACATGTTTTCAGAGCAACGTGGTCGTCATGATACTTACATTCAGCACTTGAATCAGTGGATGGTAAAGTTGTTGTTGTAACGTCTGGTCCTGCAGAAGTAGTAGTTTTAGTTGTAGCAGTAGTAGTAGTAACAACTGGAGGTGGTAGACCAGGACAGGTGAAGCTGCTGTCAGCATCCAGCCCACTGGAGGTGAACTGGACAAAGCCTGGCTTATCAGAGCTGATGTGGGAGTTGATCCAGGACTGGTATCTGGACACTCTGGAGTAGACGCCTGGCAGATTGGGCCGAGCACAGCCAAAACCAAAGCTGACAACTCCAGACTGGATCCAGACGGAGCCCTGTTTGCTGACCATTGGTCCTCCTGAGTCACCCTGAGGACATGGAGAGGAGACATCTGAGGATTTGAGAAAATCCTAAACACAGTGACCAACAGGTGACAAATGAAACGGAGCAGCCTACCTGACATGAGTCTTTGCCTCCTGCCAGAACACCAGCACAGATCATGTTGTCTGTGACTGTACCGACTCCATTCAGACAGTTACACTGTCTGTTTCCAAGAACTGGCACCTCCACTTCTTGGAGAGTTTCAGGGAACGGCAATGACACTGAGGGAGCAAATAGGAATAGAAACAACTGACATGTACACCAACTGTTTATGGATCACATGAACACTCAACTCAGAAACAACAACAAGCAGACTCACCTCCCTCCTGGACAGCGCCCCAGCCAGTGACCCAGCTATCAGTGCCGTTGTTGAACACACTGTCACCTCCTGCCAGACACACAGGTCTGATGTAGTCTGTGAATTTGACTGGTGAGGAGAGTCTGAGCAGAGCAATGTCGTTGTCGCTGGTGTCGCTGTCATAGTTTGGATGCAAAATGATTCTGGAAACAGTTCTGGACACTTCATTTGGGTTGTTGCCCTGGAGGTTCTGACGGCCGAGAGAAATCTGCCATCCAGACGTACTTGGACTGAAGGAAAATTGACATGAATGCTTCATGTTCGCAAGAACATGGACAAAAAGCAATGCTAAACTACAGACTGAGACAGACATTATATGACAGTGACCCACCTGGAGAAGCAGTGAGCAGCAGACATCACCCACTCTCTGTTGATGAGGGAACCACCGCAAACATGGCCGCCAAATCTCTGCAGACTAACCTGCCAAGGCCAACTTCCAGCTGGAGCGTCTTCACCTCCAACGATCCTGGTGTTCAGGGGAGTGATGCCACACACTGCAACCAAATTGCAGAAAGTGAGACTCCCATGTATGTTTCATGATAACACAAATAAGGGGGGTTATATCAATACTGTGAAAGTATGAAAACCTTCAATCCACAGTGAAACACACACAACCCATATTCAGAAACTGTCCATTCAAAAGAAACTATACACTTTTTTCATCCATGGCCCCAGCACAGCCTGCCCAGACCCACCATCCATTGTATGCTGTTGTTTTAACTTTACTGACAGCCATTACTACACCGAATAACGATTCATACCAAGGTGATTAACAGAGGCTGCGACCAGGTTACCAGGATGCTGACTTGGATCATATTTTTAAGAAGGAATTATTTTCTGGGTTCCCCTCTGATGTCCTGCGACTGCTCTGCCTCAACCCTCTCCGATTTATGGAGTTTGTTGATGGACAGATAGCTTTACTTGATGTAAATGTTACCACTACTTGCTGCACACTGTAGAAACAGTTAGCCAACTGGATTCAGTGGCTCTGCAATTAGCACTCCTATTAGCTGATTCATCCAGTGGGTGCCCCCGCCCTTAACCTGAAACTCTCCTCCTCCTGGCGCTCGTAAGCTGCTCTCCTATGAACAAAAAACAACCCTTCTGTGCTTGGAGGTTCAACTCAGAGCAGAGTCTACTGACCGGACCACCAGCTGTTCAGCTAAAGGGGATGACAAGCTGACAGCATCTATTTAGCAGCAAGAAAAGTTATCTGTTCATCAGGAAAATCAGTAAACCGGAGAGAATTGAGGTAGAGCAGTCAGAGGACATCAGAGGAAATCCCAGAAAATAATTTCCTCCTAGAATATGATCCATGTCAGAGTCCTGTTAACCTGGTCGCAGACTCCATGACAGTTTTAAAGAGTTAGTTAGGTAAGAGGAAAAGAATGACATGTTTTCAGAGCAACGTGGTCGTCATGATACTTACATTCAGCACTTGAATCAGTGGATGGTAAAGTTGTTGTTGTAACGTCTGGTCCTGCAGAAGTAGTAGTTTTAGTTGTAGCAGTAGTAGTAGTAACAACTGGAGGTGGTAGACCAGGACAGGTGAAGCTGCTGTCAGCATCCAGCCCACTGGAGGTGAACTGGACAAAGCCTGGCTTATCAGAGCTGATGTGGGAGTTGATCCAGGACTGGTATCTGGACACTCTGGAGTAGACGCCTGGCAGATTGGGCCGAGCACAGCCAAAACCAAAGCTGACAACTCCAGACTGGATCCAGACGGAGCCCTGTTTGCTGACCATTGGTCCTCCTGAGTCACCCTGAGGACATGGAGAGGAGACATCTGAGGATTTGAGAAAATCCTAAACACAGTGACCAACAGGTGACAAATGAAACGGAGCAGCCTACCTGACATGAGTCTTTGCCTCCTGCCAGAACACCAGCACAGATCATGTTGTCTGTGACTGTACCGACTCCATTCAGACAGTTACACTGTCTGTTTCCAAGAACTGGCACCTCCACTTCTTGGAGAGTTTCAGGGAACGGCAATGACACTGAGGGAGCAAATAGGAATAGAAACAACTGACATGTACACCAACTGTTTATGGATCACATGAACACTCAACTCAGAAACAACAACAAGCAGACTCACCTCCCTCCTGGACAGCGCCCCAGCCAGTGACCCAGCTATCAGTGCCGTTGTTGAACACACTGTCACCTCCTGCCAGACACACAGGTCTGATGTAGTCTGTGAATTTGACTGGTGAGGAGAGTCTGAGCAGAGCAATGTCGTTGTCGCTGGTGTCGCTGTCATAGTTTGGATGCAAAATGATTCTGGAAACAGTTCTGGACACTTCATTTGGGTTGTTGCCCTGGAGGTTCTGACGGCCGAGAGAAATCTGCCATCCAGACGTACTTGGACTGAAGGAAAATTGACATGAATGCTTCATGTTCGCAAGAACATGGACAAAAAGCAATGCTAAACTACAGACTGAGACAGACATTATATGACAGTGACCCACCTGGAGAAGCAGTGAGCAGCAGACATCACCCACTCTCTGTTGATGAGGGAACCACCGCAAACATGGCCGCCAAATCTCTGCAGACTAACCTGCCAAGGCCAACTTCCAGCTGGAGCGTCTTCACCTCCAACGATCCTGGTGTTCAGGGGAGTGATGCCACACACTGCAACCAAATTGCAGAAAGTGAGACTCCCATGTATGTTTCATGATAACACAAATAAGGGGGGTTATATCAATACTGTGAAAGTATGAAAACCTTCAATCCACAGTGAAACACACACAACCCATATTCAGAAACTGTCCATTCAAAAGAAACTATACACTTTTTTCATCCATGGCCCCAGCACAGCCTGCCCAGACCCACCATCCATTGTATGCTGTTGTTTTAACTTTACTGACAGCCATTACTACACCGAATAACGATTCATACCAAGGTGATTAACAGAGGCTGCGACCAGGTTACCAGGATGCTGACTTGGATCATATTTTTAAGAAGGAATTATTTTCTGGGTTCCCCTCTGATGTCCTGCGACTGCTCTGCCTCAACCCTCTCCGATTTATGGAGTTTGTTGATGGACAGATAGCTTTACTTGATGTAAATGTTACCACTACTTGCTGCACACTGTAGAAACAGTTAGCCAACTGGATTCAGTGGCTCTGCAATTAGCACTCCTATTAGCTGATTCATCCAGTGGGTGCCCCCGCCCTTAACCTGAAACTCTCCTCCTCCTGGCGCTCGTAAGCTGCTCTCCTATGAACAAAAAACAACCCTTCTGTGCTTGGAGGTTCAACTCAGAGCAGAGTCTACTGACCGGACCACCAGCTGTTCAGCTAAAGGGGATGACAAGCTGACAGCATCTATTTAGCAGCAAGAAAAGTTATCTGTTCATCAGGAAAATCAGTAAACCGGAGAGAATTGAGGTAGAGCAGTCAGAGGACATCAGAGGAAATCCCAGAAAATAATTTCCTCCTAGAATATGATCCATGTCAGAGTCCTGTTAACCTGGTCGCAGACTCCATGACAGTTTTAAAGAGTTAGTTAGGTAAGAGGAAAAGAATGACATGTTTTCAGAGCAACGTGGTCGTCATGATACTTACATTCAGCACTTGAATCAGTGGATGGTAAAGTTGTTGTTGTAACGTCTGGTCCTGCAGAAGTAGTAGTTTTAGTTGTAGCAGTAGTAGTAGTAACAACTGGAGGTGGTAGACCAGGACAGGTGAAGCTGCTGTCAGCATCCAGCCCACTGGAGGTGAACTGGACAAAGCCTGGCTTATCAGAGCTGATGTGGGAGTTGATCCAGGACTGGTATCTGGACACTCTGGAGTAGACGCCTGGCAGATTGGGCCGAGCACAGCCAAAACCAAAGCTGACAACTCCAGACTGGATCCAGACGGAGCCCTGTTTGCTGACCATTGGTCCTCCTGAGTCACCCTGAGGACATGGAGAGGAGACATCTGAGGATTTGAGAAAATCCTAAACACAGTGACCAACAGGTGACAAATGAAACGGAGCAGCCTACCTGACATGAGTCTTTGCCTCCTGCCAGAACACCAGCACAGATCATGTTGTCTGTGACTGTACCGACTCCATTCAGACAGTTACACTGTCTGTTTCCAAGAACTGGCACCTCCACTTCTTGGAGAGTTTCAGGGAACGGCAATGACACTGAGGGAGCAAATAGGAATAGAAACAACTGACATGTACACCAACTGTTTATGGATCACATGAACACTCAACTCAGAAACAACAACAAGCAGACTCACCTCCCTCCTGGACAGCGCCCCAGCCAGTGACCCAGCTATCAGTGCCGTTGTTGAACACACTGTCACCTCCTGCCAGACACACAGGTCTGATGTAGTCTGTGAATTTGACTGGTGAGGAGAGTCTGAGCAGAGCAATGTCGTTGTCGCTGGTGTCGCTGTCATAGTTTGGATGCAAAATGATTCTGGAAACAGTTCTGGACACTTCATTTGGGTTGTTGCCCTGGAGGTTCTGACGGCCGAGAGAAATCTGCCATCCAGACGTACTTGGACTGAAGGAAAATTGACATGAATGCTTCATGTTCGCAAGAACATGGACAAAAAGCAATGCTAAACTACAGACTGAGACAGACATTATATGACAGTGACCCACCTGGAGAAGCAGTGAGCAGCAGACATCACCCACTCTCTGTTGATGAGGGAACCACCGCAAACATGGCCGCCAAATCTCTGCAGACTAACCTGCCAAGGCCAACTTCCAGCTGGAGCGTCTTCACCTCCAACGATCCTGGTGTTCAGGGGAGTGATGCCACACACTGCAACCAAATTGCAGAAAGTGAGACTCCCATGTATGTTTCATGATAACACAAATAAGGGGGGTTATATCAATACTGTGAAAGTATGAAAACCTTCAATCCACAGTGAAACACACACAACCCATATTCAGAAACTGTCCATTCAAAAGAAACTATACACTTTTTTCATCCATGGCCCCAGCACAGCCTGCCCAGACCCACCATCCATTGTATGCTGTTGTTTTAACTTTACTGACAGCCATTACTACACCGAATAACGATTCATACCAAGGTGATTAACAGAGGCTGCGACCAGGTTACCAGGATGCTGACTTGGATCATATTTTTAAGAAGGAATTATTTTCTGGGTTCCCCTCTGATGTCCTGCGACTGCTCTGCCTCAACCCTCTCCGATTTATGGAGTTTGTTGATGGACAGATAGCTTTACTTGATGTAAATGTTACCACTACTTGCTGCACACTGTAGAAACAGTTAGCCAACTGGATTCAGTGGCTCTGCAATTAGCACTCCTATTAGCTGATTCATCCAGTGGGTGCCCCCGCCCTTAACCTGAAACTCTCCTCCTCCTGGCGCTCGTAAGCTGCTCTCCTATGAACAAAAAACAACCCTTCTGTGCTTGGAGGTTCAACTCAGAGCAGAGTCTACTGACCGGACCACCAGCTGTTCAGCTAAAGGGGATGACAAGCTGACAGCATCTATTTAGCAGCAAGAAAAGTTATCTGTTCATCAGGAAAATCAGTAAACCGGAGAGAATTGAGGTAGAGCAGTCAGAGGACATCAGAGGAAATCCCAGAAAATAATTTCCTCCTAGAATATGATCCATGTCAGAGTCCTGTTAACCTGGTCGCAGACTCCATGACAGTTTTAAAGAGTTAGTTAGGTAAGAGGAAAAGAATGACATGTTTTCAGAGCAACGTGGTCGTCATGATACTTACATTCAGCACTTGAATCAGTGGATGGTAAAGTTGTTGTTGTAACGTCTGGTCCTGCAGAAGTAGTAGTTTTAGTTGTAGCAGTAGTAGTAGTAACAACTGGAGGTGGTAGACCAGGACAGGTGAAGCTGCTGTCAGCATCCAGCCCACTGGAGGTGAACTGGACAAAGCCTGGCTTATCAGAGCTGATGTGGGAGTTGATCCAGGACTGGTATCTGGACACTCTGGAGTAGACGCCTGGCAGATTGGGCCGAGCACAGCCAAAACCAAAGCTGACAACTCCAGACTGGATCCAGACGGAGCCCTGTTTGCTGACCATTGGTCCTCCTGAGTCACCCTGAGGACATGGAGAGGAGACATCTGAGGATTTGAGAAAATCCTAAACACAGTGACCAACAGGTGACAAATGAAACGGAGCAGCCTACCTGACATGAGTCTTTGCCTCCTGCCAGAACACCAGCACAGATCATGTTGTCTGTGACTGTACCGACTCCATTCAGACAGTTACACTGTCTGTTTCCAAGAACTGGCACCTCCACTTCTTGGAGAGTTTCAGGGAACGGCAATGACACTGAGGGAGCAAATAGGAATAGAAACAACTGACATGTACACCAACTGTTTATGGATCACATGAACACTCAACTCAGAAACAACAACAAGCAGACTCACCTCCCTCCTGGACAGCGCCCCAGCCAGTGACCCAGCTATCAGTGCCGTTGTTGAACACACTGTCACCTCCTGCCAGACACACAGGTCTGATGTAGTCTGTGAATTTGACTGGTGAGGAGAGTCTGAGCAGAGCAATGTCGTTGTCGCTGGTGTCGCTGTCATAGTTTGGATGCAAAATGATTCTGGAAACAGTTCTGGACACTTCATTTGGGTTGTTGCCCTGGAGGTTCTGACGGCCGAGAGAAATCTGCCATCCAGACGTACTTGGACTGAAGGAAAATTGACATGAATGCTTCATGTTCGCAAGAACATGGACAAAAAGCAATGCTAAACTACAGACTGAGACAGACATTATATGACAGTGACCCACCTGGAGAAGCAGTGAGCAGCAGACATCACCCACTCTCTGTTGATGAGGGAACCACCGCAAACATGGCCGCCAAATCTCTGCAGACTAACCTGCCAAGGCCAACTTCCAGCTGGAGCGTCTTCACCTCCAACGATCCTGGTGTTCAGGGGAGTGATGCCACACACTGCAACCAAATTGCAGAAAGTGAGACTCCCATGTATGTTTCATGATAACACAAATAAGGGGGGTTATATCAATACTGTGAAAGTATGAAAACCTTCAATCCACAGTGAAACACACACAACCCATATTCAGAAACTGTCCATTCAAAAGAAACTATACACTTTTTTCATCCATGGCCCCAGCACAGCCTGCCCAGACCCACCATCCATTGTATGCTGTTGTTTTAACTTTACTGACAGCCATTACTACACCGAATAACGATTCATACCAAGGTGATTAACAGAGGCTGCGACCAGGTTACCAGGATGCTGACTTGGATCATATTTTTAAGAAGGAATTATTTTCTGGGTTCCCCTCTGATGTCCTGCGACTGCTCTGCCTCAACCCTCTCCGATTTATGGAGTTTGTTGATGGACAGATAGCTTTACTTGATGTAAATGTTACCACTACTTGCTGCACACTGTAGAAACAGTTAGCCAACTGGATTCAGTGGCTCTGCAATTAGCACTCCTATTAGCTGATTCATCCAGTGGGTGCCCCCGCCCTTAACCTGAAACTCTCCTCCTCCTGGCGCTCGTAAGCTGCTCTCCTATGAACAAAAAACAACCCTTCTGTGCTTGGAGGTTCAACTCAGAGCAGAGTCTACTGACCGGACCACCAGCTGTTCAGCTAAAGGGGATGACAAGCTGACAGCATCTATTTAGCAGCAAGAAAAGTTATCTGTTCATCAGGAAAATCAGTAAACCGGAGAGAATTGAGGTAGAGCAGTCAGAGGACATCAGAGGAAATCCCAGAAAATAATTTCCTCCTAGAATATGATCCATGTCAGAGTCCTGTTAACCTGGTCGCAGACTCCATGACAGTTTTAAAGAGTTAGTTAGGTAAGAGGAAAAGAATGACATGTTTTCAGAGCAACGTGGTCGTCATGATACTTACATTCAGCACTTGAATCAGTGGATGGTAAAGTTGTTGTTGTAACGTCTGGTCCTGCAGAAGTAGTAGTTTTAGTTGTAGCAGTAGTAGTAGTAACAACTGGAGGTGGTAGACCAGGACAGGTGAAGCTGCTGTCAGCATCCAGCCCACTGGAGGTGAACTGGACAAAGCCTGGCTTATCAGAGCTGATGTGGGAGTTGATCCAGGACTGGTATCTGGACACTCTGGAGTAGACGCCTGGCAGATTGGGCCGAGCACAGCCAAAACCAAAGCTGACAACTCCAGACTGGATCCAGACGGAGCCCTGTTTGCTGACCATTGGTCCTCCTGAGTCACCCTGAGGACATGGAGAGGAGACATCTGAGGATTTGAGAAAATCCTAAACACAGTGACCAACAGGTGACAAATGAAACGGAGCAGCCTACCTGACATGAGTCTTTGCCTCCTGCCAGAACACCAGCACAGATCATGTTGTCTGTGACTGTACCGACTCCATTCAGACAGTTACACTGTCTGTTTCCAAGAACTGGCACCTCCACTTCTTGGAGAGTTTCAGGGAACGGCAATGACACTGAGGGAGCAAATAGGAATAGAAACAACTGACATGTACACCAACTGTTTATGGATCACATGAACACTCAACTCAGAAACAACAACAAGCAGACTCACCTCCCTCCTGGACAGCGCCCCAGCCAGTGACCCAGCTATCAGTGCCGTTGTTGAACACACTGTCACCTCCTGCCAGACACACAGGTCTGATGTAGTCTGTGAATTTGACTGGTGAGGAGAGTCTGAGCAGAGCAATGTCGTTGTCGCTGGTGTCGCTGTCATAGTTTGGATGCAAAATGATTCTGGAAACAGTTCTGGACACTTCATTTGGGTTGTTGCCCTGGAGGTTCTGACGGCCGAGAGAAATCTGCCATCCAGACGTACTTGGACTGAAGGAAAATTGACATGAATGCTTCATGTTCGCAAGAACATGGACAAAAAGCAATGCTAAACTACAGACTGAGACAGACATTATATGACAGTGACCCACCTGGAGAAGCAGTGAGCAGCAGACATCACCCACTCTCTGTTGATGAGGGAACCACCGCAAACATGGCCGCCAAATCTCTGCAGACTAACCTGCCAAGGCCAACTTCCAGCTGGAGCGTCTTCACCTCCAACGATCCTGGTGTTCAGGGGAGTGATGCCACACACTGCAACCAAATTGCAGAAAGTGAGACTCCCATGTATGTTTCATGATAACACAAATAAGGGGGGTTATATCAATACTGTGAAAGTATGAAAACCTTCAATCCACAGTGAAACACACACAACCCATATTCAGAAACTGTCCATTCAAAAGAAACTATACACTTTTTTCATCCATGGCCCCAGCACAGCCTGCCCAGACCCACCATCCATTGTATGCTGTTGTTTTAACTTTACTGACAGCCATTACTACACCGAATAACGATTCATACCAAGGTGATTAACAGAGGCTGCGACCAGGTTACCAGGATGCTGACTTGGATCATATTTTTAAGAAGGAATTATTTTCTGGGTTCCCCTCTGATGTCCTGCGACTGCTCTGCCTCAACCCTCTCCGATTTATGGAGTTTGTTGATGGACAGATAGCTTTACTTGATGTAAATGTTACCACTACTTGCTGCACACTGTAGAAACAGTTAGCCAACTGGATTCAGTGGCTCTGCAATTAGCACTCCTATTAGCTGATTCATCCAGTGGGTGCCCCCGCCCTTAACCTGAAACTCTCCTCCTCCTGGCGCTCGTAAGCTGCTCTCCTATGAACAAAAAACAACCCTTCTGTGCTTGGAGGTTCAACTCAGAGCAGAGTCTACTGACCGGACCACCAGCTGTTCAGCTAAAGGGGATGACAAGCTGACAGCATCTATTTAGCAGCAAGAAAAGTTATCTGTTCATCAGGAAAATCAGTAAACCGGAGAGAATTGAGGTAGAGCAGTCAGAGGACATCAGAGGAAATCCCAGAAAATAATTTCCTCCTAGAATATGATCCATGTCAGAGTCCTGTTAACCTGGTCGCAGACTCCATGACAGTTTTAAAGAGTTAGTTAGGTAAGAGGAAAAGAATGACATGTTTTCAGAGCAACGTGGTCGTCATGATACTTACATTCAGCACTTGAATCAGTGGATGGTAAAGTTGTTGTTGTAACGTCTGGTCCTGCAGAAGTAGTAGTTTTAGTTGTAGCAGTAGTAGTAGTAACAACTGGAGGTGGTAGACCAGGACAGGTGAAGCTGCTGTCAGCATCCAGCCCACTGGAGGTGAACTGGACAAAGCCTGGCTTATCAGAGCTGATGTGGGAGTTGATCCAGGACTGGTATCTGGACACTCTGGAGTAGACGCCTGGCAGATTGGGCCGAGCACAGCCAAAACCAAAGCTGACAACTCCAGACTGGATCCAGACGGAGCCCTGTTTGCTGACCATTGGTCCTCCTGAGTCACCCTGAGGACATGGAGAGGAGACATCTGAGGATTTGAGAAAATCCTAAACACAGTGACCAACAGGTGACAAATGAAACGGAGCAGCCTACCTGACATGAGTCTTTGCCTCCTGCCAGAACACCAGCACAGATCATGTTGTCTGTGACTGTACCGACTCCATTCAGACAGTTACACTGTCTGTTTCCAAGAACTGGCACCTCCACTTCTTGGAGAGTTTCAGGGAACGGCAATGACACTGAGGGAGCAAATAGGAATAGAAACAACTGACATGTACACCAACTGTTTATGGATCACATGAACACTCAACTCAGAAACAACAACAAGCAGACTCACCTCCCTCCTGGACAGCGCCCCAGCCAGTGACCCAGCTATCAGTGCCGTTGTTGAACACACTGTCACCTCCTGCCAGACACACAGGTCTGATGTAGTCTGTGAATTTGACTGGTGAGGAGAGTCTGAGCAGAGCAATGTCGTTGTCGCTGGTGTCGCTGTCATAGTTTGGATGCAAAATGATTCTGGAAACAGTTCTGGACACTTCATTTGGGTTGTTGCCCTGGAGGTTCTGACGGCCGAGAGAAATCTGCCATCCAGACGTACTTGGACTGAAGGAAAATTGACATGAATGCTTCATGTTCGCAAGAACATGGACAAAAAGCAATGCTAAACTACAGACTGAGACAGACATTATATGACAGTGACCCACCTGGAGAAGCAGTGAGCAGCAGACATCACCCACTCTCTGTTGATGAGGGAACCACCGCAAACATGGCCGCCAAATCTCTGCAGACTAACCTGCCAAGGCCAACTTCCAGCTGGAGCGTCTTCACCTCCAACGATCCTGGTGTTCAGGGGAGTGATGCCACACACTGCAACCAAATTGCAGAAAGTGAGACTCCCATGTATGTTTCATGATAACACAAATAAGGGGGGTTATATCAATACTGTGAAAGTATGAAAACCTTCAATCCACAGTGAAACACACACAACCCATATTCAGAAACTGTCCATTCAAAAGAAACTATACACTTTTTTCATCCATGGCCCCAGCACAGCCTGCCCAGACCCACCATCCATTGTATGCTGTTGTTTTAACTTTACTGACAGCCATTACTACACCGAATAACGATTCATACCAAGGTGATTAACAGAGGCTGCGACCAGGTTACCAGGATGCTGACTTGGATCATATTTTTAAGAAGGAATTATTTTCTGGGTTCCCCTCTGATGTCCTGCGACTGCTCTGCCTCAACCCTCTCCGATTTATGGAGTTTGTTGATGGACAGATAGCTTTACTTGATGTAAATGTTACCACTACTTGCTGCACACTGTAGAAACAGTTAGCCAACTGGATTCAGTGGCTCTGCAATTAGCACTCCTATTAGCTGATTCATCCAGTGGGTGCCCCCGCCCTTAACCTGAAACTCTCCTCCTCCTGGCGCTCGTAAGCTGCTCTCCTATGAACAAAAAACAACCCTTCTGTGCTTGGAGGTTCAACTCAGAGCAGAGTCTACTGACCGGACCACCAGCTGTTCAGCTAAAGGGGATGACAAGCTGACAGCATCTATTTAGCAGCAAGAAAAGTTATCTGTTCATCAGGAAAATCAGTAAACCGGAGAGAATTGAGGTAGAGCAGTCAGAGGACATCAGAGGAAATCCCAGAAAATAATTTCCTCCTAGAATATGATCCATGTCAGAGTCCTGTTAACCTGGTCGCAGACTCCATGACAGTTTTAAAGAGTTAGTTAGGTAAGAGGAAAAGAATGACATGTTTTCAGAGCAACGTGGTCGTCATGATACTTACATTCAGCACTTGAATCAGTGGATGGTAAAGTTGTTGTTGTAACGTCTGGTCCTGCAGAAGTAGTAGTTTTAGTTGTAGCAGTAGTAGTAGTAACAACTGGAGGTGGTAGACCAGGACAGGTGAAGCTGCTGTCAGCATCCAGCCCACTGGAGGTGAACTGGACAAAGCCTGGCTTATCAGAGCTGATGTGGGAGTTGATCCAGGACTGGTATCTGGACACTCTGGAGTAGACGCCTGGCAGATTGGGCCGAGCACAGCCAAAACCAAAGCTGACAACTCCAGACTGGATCCAGACGGAGCCCTGTTTGCTGACCATTGGTCCTCCTGAGTCACCCTGAGGACATGGAGAGGAGACATCTGAGGATTTGAGAAAATCCTAAACACAGTGACCAACAGGTGACAAATGAAACGGAGCAGCCTACCTGACATGAGTCTTTGCCTCCTGCCAGAACACCAGCACAGATCATGTTGTCTGTGACTGTACCGACTCCATTCAGACAGTTACACTGTCTGTTTCCAAGAACTGGCACCTCCACTTCTTGGAGAGTTTCAGGGAACGGCAATGACACTGAGGGAGCAAATAGGAATAGAAACAACTGACATGTACACCAACTGTTTATGGATCACATGAACACTCAACTCAGAAACAACAACAAGCAGACTCACCTCCCTCCTGGACAGCGCCCCAGCCAGTGACCCAGCTATCAGTGCCGTTGTTGAACACACTGTCACCTCCTGCCAGACACACAGGTCTGATGTAGTCTGTGAATTTGACTGGTGAGGAGAGTCTGAGCAGAGCAATGTCGTTGTCGCTGGTGTCGCTGTCATAGTTTGGATGCAAAATGATTCTGGAAACAGTTCTGGACACTTCATTTGGGTTGTTGCCCTGGAGGTTCTGACGGCCGAGAGAAATCTGCCATCCAGACGTACTTGGACTGAAGGAAAATTGACATGAATGCTTCATGTTCGCAAGAACATGGACAAAAAGCAATGCTAAACTACAGACTGAGACAGACATTATATGACAGTGACCCACCTGGAGAAGCAGTGAGCAGCAGACATCACCCACTCTCTGTTGATGAGGGAACCACCGCAAACATGGCCGCCAAATCTCTGCAGACTAACCTGCCAAGGCCAACTTCCAGCTGGAGCGTCTTCACCTCCAACGATCCTGGTGTTCAGGGGAGTGATGCCACACACTGCAACCAAATTGCAGAAAGTGAGACTCCCATGTATGTTTCATGATAACACAAATAAGGGGGGTTATATCAATACTGTGAAAGTATGAAAACCTTCAATCCACAGTGAAACACACACAACCCATATTCAGAAACTGTCCATTCAAAAGAAACTATACACTTTTTTCATCCATGGCCCCAGCACAGCCTGCCCAGACCCACCATCCATTGTATGCTGTTGTTTTAACTTTACTGACAGCCATTACTACACCGAATAACGATTCATACCAAGGTGATTAACAGAGGCTGCGACCAGGTTACCAGGATGCTGACTTGGATCATATTTTTAAGAAGGAATTATTTTCTGGGTTCCCCTCTGATGTCCTGCGACTGCTCTGCCTCAACCCTCTCCGATTTATGGAGTTTGTTGATGGACAGATAGCTTTACTTGATGTAAATGTTACCACTACTTGCTGCACACTGTAGAAACAGTTAGCCAACTGGATTCAGTGGCTCTGCAATTAGCACTCCTATTAGCTGATTCATCCAGTGGGTGCCCCCGCCCTTAACCTGAAACTCTCCTCCTCCTGGCGCTCGTAAGCTGCTCTCCTATGAACAAAAAACAACCCTTCTGTGCTTGGAGGTTCAACTCAGAGCAGAGTCTACTGACCGGACCACCAGCTGTTCAGCTAAAGGGGATGACAAGCTGACAGCATCTATTTAGCAGCAAGAAAAGTTATCTGTTCATCAGGAAAATCAGTAAACCGGAGAGAATTGAGGTAGAGCAGTCAGAGGACATCAGAGGAAATCCCAGAAAATAATTTCCTCCTAGAATATGATCCATGTCAGAGTCCTGTTAACCTGGTCGCAGACTCCATGACAGTTTTAAAGAGTTAGTTAGGTAAGAGGAAAAGAATGACATGTTTTCAGAGCAACGTGGTCGTCATGATACTTACATTCAGCACTTGAATCAGTGGATGGTAAAGTTGTTGTTGTAACGTCTGGTCCTGCAGAAGTAGTAGTTTTAGTTGTAGCAGTAGTAGTAGTAACAACTGGAGGTGGTAGACCAGGACAGGTGAAGCTGCTGTCAGCATCCAGCCCACTGGAGGTGAACTGGACAAAGCCTGGCTTATCAGAGCTGATGTGGGAGTTGATCCAGGACTGGTATCTGGACACTCTGGAGTAGACGCCTGGCAGATTGGGCCGAGCACAGCCAAAACCAAAGCTGACAACTCCAGACTGGATCCAGACGGAGCCCTGTTTGCTGACCATTGGTCCTCCTGAGTCACCCTGAGGACATGGAGAGGAGACATCTGAGGATTTGAGAAAATCCTAAACACAGTGACCAACAGGTGACAAATGAAACGGAGCAGCCTACCTGACATGAGTCTTTGCCTCCTGCCAGAACACCAGCACAGATCATGTTGTCTGTGACTGTACCGACTCCATTCAGACAGTTACACTGTCTGTTTCCAAGAACTGGCACCTCCACTTCTTGGAGAGTTTCAGGGAACGGCAATGACACTGAGGGAGCAAATAGGAATAGAAACAACTGACATGTACACCAACTGTTTATGGATCACATGAACACTCAACTCAGAAACAACAACAAGCAGACTCACCTCCCTCCTGGACAGCGCCCCAGCCAGTGACCCAGCTATCAGTGCCGTTGTTGAACACACTGTCACCTCCTGCCAGACACACAGGTCTGATGTAGTCTGTGAATTTGACTGGTGAGGAGAGTCTGAGCAGAGCAATGTCGTTGTCGCTGGTGTCGCTGTCATAGTTTGGATGCAAAATGATTCTGGAAACAGTTCTGGACACTTCATTTGGGTTGTTGCCCTGGAGGTTCTGACGGCCGAGAGAAATCTGCCATCCAGACGTACTTGGACTGAAGGAAAATTGACATGAATGCTTCATGTTCGCAAGAACATGGACAAAAAGCAATGCTAAACTACAGACTGAGACAGACATTATATGACAGTGACCCACCTGGAGAAGCAGTGAGCAGCAGACATCACCCACTCTCTGTTGATGAGGGAACCACCGCAAACATGGCCGCCAAATCTCTGCAGACTAACCTGCCAAGGCCAACTTCCAGCTGGAGCGTCTTCACCTCCAACGATCCTGGTGTTCAGGGGAGTGATGCCACACACTGCAACCAAATTGCAGAAAGTGAGACTCCCATGTATGTTTCATGATAACACAAATAAGGGGGGTTATATCAATACTGTGAAAGTATGAAAACCTTCAATCCACAGTGAAACACACACAACCCATATTCAGAAACTGTCCATTCAAAAGAAACTATACACTTTTTTCATCCATGGCCCCAGCACAGCCTGCCCAGACCCACCATCCATTGTATGCTGTTGTTTTAACTTTACTGACAGCCATTACTACACCGAATAACGATTCATACCAAGGTGATTAACAGAGGCTGCGACCAGGTTACCAGGATGCTGACTTGGATCATATTTTTAAGAAGGAATTATTTTCTGGGTTCCCCTCTGATGTCCTGCGACTGCTCTGCCTCAACCCTCTCCGATTTATGGAGTTTGTTGATGGACAGATAGCTTTACTTGATGTAAATGTTACCACTACTTGCTGCACACTGTAGAAACAGTTAGCCAACTGGATTCAGTGGCTCTGCAATTAGCACTCCTATTAGCTGATTCATCCAGTGGGTGCCCCCGCCCTTAACCTGAAACTCTCCTCCTCCTGGCGCTCGTAAGCTGCTCTCCTATGAACAAAAAACAACCCTTCTGTGCTTGGAGGTTCAACTCAGAGCAGAGTCTACTGACCGGACCACCAGCTGTTCAGCTAAAGGGGATGACAAGCTGACAGCATCTATTTAGCAGCAAGAAAAGTTATCTGTTCATCAGGAAAATCAGTAAACCGGAGAGAATTGAGGTAGAGCAGTCAGAGGACATCAGAGGAAATCCCAGAAAATAATTTCCTCCTAGAATATGATCCATGTCAGAGTCCTGTTAACCTGGTCGCAGACTCCATGACAGTTTTAAAGAGTTAGTTAGGTAAGAGGAAAAGAATGACATGTTTTCAGAGCAACGTGGTCGTCATGATACTTACATTCAGCACTTGAATCAGTGGATGGTAAAGTTGTTGTTGTAACGTCTGGTCCTGCAGAAGTAGTAGTTTTAGTTGTAGCAGTAGTAGTAGTAACAACTGGAGGTGGTAGACCAGGACAGGTGAAGCTGCTGTCAGCATCCAGCCCACTGGAGGTGAACTGGACAAAGCCTGGCTTATCAGAGCTGATGTGGGAGTTGATCCAGGACTGGTATCTGGACACTCTGGAGTAGACGCCTGGCAGATTGGGCCGAGCACAGCCAAAACCAAAGCTGACAACTCCAGACTGGATCCAGACGGAGCCCTGTTTGCTGACCATTGGTCCTCCTGAGTCACCCTGAGGACATGGAGAGGAGACATCTGAGGATTTGAGAAAATCCTAAACACAGTGACCAACAGGTGACAAATGAAACGGAGCAGCCTACCTGACATGAGTCTTTGCCTCCTGCCAGAACACCAGCACAGATCATGTTGTCTGTGACTGTACCGACTCCATTCAGACAGTTACACTGTCTGTTTCCAAGAACTGGCACCTCCACTTCTTGGAGAGTTTCAGGGAACGGCAATGACACTGAGGGAGCAAATAGGAATAGAAACAACTGACATGTACACCAACTGTTTATGGATCACATGAACACTCAACTCAGAAACAACAACAAGCAGACTCACCTCCCTCCTGGACAGCGCCCCAGCCAGTGACCCAGCTATCAGTGCCGTTGTTGAACACACTGTCACCTCCTGCCAGACACACAGGTCTGATGTAGTCTGTGAATTTGACTGGTGAGGAGAGTCTGAGCAGAGCAATGTCGTTGTCGCTGGTGTCGCTGTCATAGTTTGGATGCAAAATGATTCTGGAAACAGTTCTGGACACTTCATTTGGGTTGTTGCCCTGGAGGTTCTGACGGCCGAGAGAAATCTGCCATCCAGACGTACTTGGACTGAAGGAAAATTGACATGAATGCTTCATGTTCGCAAGAACATGGACAAAAAGCAATGCTAAACTACAGACTGAGACAGACATTATATGACAGTGACCCACCTGGAGAAGCAGTGAGCAGCAGACATCACCCACTCTCTGTTGATGAGGGAACCACCGCAAACATGGCCGCCAAATCTCTGCAGACTAACCTGCCAAGGCCAACTTCCAGCTGGAGCGTCTTCACCTCCAACGATCCTGGTGTTCAGGGGAGTGATGCCACACACTGCAACCAAATTGCAGAAAGTGAGACTCCCATGTATGTTTCATGATAACACAAATAAGGGGGGTTATATCAATACTGTGAAAGTATGAAAACCTTCAATCCACAGTGAAACACACACAACCCATATTCAGAAACTGTCCATTCAAAAGAAACTATACACTTTTTTCATCCATGGCCCCAGCACAGCCTGCCCAGACCCACCATCCATTGTATGCTGTTGTTTTAACTTTACTGACAGCCATTACTACACCGAATAACGATTCATACCAAGGTGATTAACAGAGGCTGCGACCAGGTTACCAGGATGCTGACTTGGATCATATTTTTAAGAAGGAATTATTTTCTGGGTTCCCCTCTGATGTCCTGCGACTGCTCTGCCTCAACCCTCTCCGATTTATGGAGTTTGTTGATGGACAGATAGCTTTACTTGATGTAAATGTTACCACTACTTGCTGCACACTGTAGAAACAGTTAGCCAACTGGATTCAGTGGCTCTGCAATTAGCACTCCTATTAGCTGATTCATCCAGTGGGTGCCCCCGCCCTTAACCTGAAACTCTCCTCCTCCTGGCGCTCGTAAGCTGCTCTCCTATGAACAAAAAACAACCCTTCTGTGCTTGGAGGTTCAACTCAGAGCAGAGTCTACTGACCGGACCACCAGCTGTTCAGCTAAAGGGGATGACAAGCTGACAGCATCTATTTAGCAGCAAGAAAAGTTATCTGTTCATCAGGAAAATCAGTAAACCGGAGAGAATTGAGGTAGAGCAGTCAGAGGACATCAGAGGAAATCCCAGAAAATAATTTCCTCCTAGAATATGATCCATGTCAGAGTCCTGTTAACCTGGTCGCAGACTCCATGACAGTTTTAAAGAGTTAGTTAGGTAAGAGGAAAAGAATGACATGTTTTCAGAGCAACGTGGTCGTCATGATACTTACATTCAGCACTTGAATCAGTGGATGGTAAAGTTGTTGTTGTAACGTCTGGTCCTGCAGAAGTAGTAGTTTTAGTTGTAGCAGTAGTAGTAGTAACAACTGGAGGTGGTAGACCAGGACAGGTGAAGCTGCTGTCAGCATCCAGCCCACTGGAGGTGAACTGGACAAAGCCTGGCTTATCAGAGCTGATGTGGGAGTTGATCCAGGACTGGTATCTGGACACTCTGGAGTAGACGCCTGGCAGATTGGGCCGAGCACAGCCAAAACCAAAGCTGACAACTCCAGACTGGATCCAGACGGAGCCCTGTTTGCTGACCATTGGTCCTCCTGAGTCACCCTGAGGACATGGAGAGGAGACATCTGAGGATTTGAGAAAATCCTAAACACAGTGACCAACAGGTGACAAATGAAACGGAGCAGCCTACCTGACATGAGTCTTTGCCTCCTGCCAGAACACCAGCACAGATCATGTTGTCTGTGACTGTACCGACTCCATTCAGACAGTTACACTGTCTGTTTCCAAGAACTGGCACCTCCACTTCTTGGAGAGTTTCAGGGAACGGCAATGACACTGAGGGAGCAAATAGGAATAGAAACAACTGACATGTACACCAACTGTTTATGGATCACATGAACACTCAACTCAGAAACAACAACAAGCAGACTCACCTCCCTCCTGGACAGCGCCCCAGCCAGTGACCCAGCTATCAGTGCCGTTGTTGAACACACTGTCACCTCCTGCCAGACACACAGGTCTGATGTAGTCTGTGAATTTGACTGGTGAGGAGAGTCTGAGCAGAGCAATGTCGTTGTCGCTGGTGTCGCTGTCATAGTTTGGATGCAAAATGATTCTGGAAACAGTTCTGGACACTTCATTTGGGTTGTTGCCCTGGAGGTTCTGACGGCCGAGAGAAATCTGCCATCCAGACGTACTTGGACTGAAGGAAAATTGACATGAATGCTTCATGTTCGCAAGAACATGGACAAAAAGCAATGCTAAACTACAGACTGAGACAGACATTATATGACAGTGACCCACCTGGAGAAGCAGTGAGCAGCAGACATCACCCACTCTCTGTTGATGAGGGAACCACCGCAAACATGGCCGCCAAATCTCTGCAGACTAACCTGCCAAGGCCAACTTCCAGCTGGAGCGTCTTCACCTCCAACGATCCTGGTGTTCAGGGGAGTGATGCCACACACTGCAACCAAATTGCAGAAAGTGAGACTCCCATGTATGTTTCATGATAACACAAATAAGGGGGGTTATATCAATACTGTGAAAGTATGAAAACCTTCAATCCACAGTGAAACACACACAACCCATATTCAGAAACTGTCCATTCAAAAGAAACTATACACTTTTTTCATCCATGGCCCCAGCACAGCCTGCCCAGACCCACCATCCATTGTATGCTGTTGTTTTAACTTTACTGACAGCCATTACTACACCGAATAACGATTCATACCAAGGTGATTAACAGAGGCTGCGACCAGGTTACCAGGATGCTGACTTGGATCATATTTTTAAGAAGGAATTATTTTCTGGGTTCCCCTCTGATGTCCTGCGACTGCTCTGCCTCAACCCTCTCCGATTTATGGAGTTTGTTGATGGACAGATAGCTTTACTTGATGTAAATGTTACCACTACTTGCTGCACACTGTAGAAACAGTTAGCCAACTGGATTCAGTGGCTCTGCAATTAGCACTCCTATTAGCTGATTCATCCAGTGGGTGCCCCCGCCCTTAACCTGAAACTCTCCTCCTCCTGGCGCTCGTAAGCTGCTCTCCTATGAACAAAAAACAACCCTTCTGTGCTTGGAGGTTCAACTCAGAGCAGAGTCTACTGACCGGACCACCAGCTGTTCAGCTAAAGGGGATGACAAGCTGACAGCATCTATTTAGCAGCAAGAAAAGTTATCTGTTCATCAGGAAAATCAGTAAACCGGAGAGAATTGAGGTAGAGCAGTCAGAGGACATCAGAGGAAATCCCAGAAAATAATTTCCTCCTAGAATATGATCCATGTCAGAGTCCTGTTAACCTGGTCGCAGACTCCATGACAGTTTTAAAGAGTTAGTTAGGTAAGAGGAAAAGAATGACATGTTTTCAGAGCAACGTGGTCGTCATGATACTTACATTCAGCACTTGAATCAGTGGATGGTAAAGTTGTTGTTGTAACGTCTGGTCCTGCAGAAGTAGTAGTTTTAGTTGTAGCAGTAGTAGTAGTAACAACTGGAGGTGGTAGACCAGGACAGGTGAAGCTGCTGTCAGCATCCAGCCCACTGGAGGTGAACTGGACAAAGCCTGGCTTATCAGAGCTGATGTGGGAGTTGATCCAGGACTGGTATCTGGACACTCTGGAGTAGACGCCTGGCAGATTGGGCCGAGCACAGCCAAAACCAAAGCTGACAACTCCAGACTGGATCCAGACGGAGCCCTGTTTGCTGACCATTGGTCCTCCTGAGTCACCCTGAGGACATGGAGAGGAGACATCTGAGGATTTGAGAAAATCCTAAACACAGTGACCAACAGGTGACAAATGAAACGGAGCAGCCTACCTGACATGAGTCTTTGCCTCCTGCCAGAACACCAGCACAGATCATGTTGTCTGTGACTGTACCGACTCCATTCAGACAGTTACACTGTCTGTTTCCAAGAACTGGCACCTCCACTTCTTGGAGAGTTTCAGGGAACGGCAATGACACTGAGGGAGCAAATAGGAATAGAAACAACTGACATGTACACCAACTGTTTATGGATCACATGAACACTCAACTCAGAAACAACAACAAGCAGACTCACCTCCCTCCTGGACAGCGCCCCAGCCAGTGACCCAGCTATCAGTGCCGTTGTTGAACACACTGTCACCTCCTGCCAGACACACAGGTCTGATGTAGTCTGTGAATTTGACTGGTGAGGAGAGTCTGAGCAGAGCAATGTCGTTGTCGCTGGTGTCGCTGTCATAGTTTGGATGCAAAATGATTCTGGAAACAGTTCTGGACACTTCATTTGGGTTGTTGCCCTGGAGGTTCTGACGGCCGAGAGAAATCTGCCATCCAGACGTACTTGGACTGAAGGAAAATTGACATGAATGCTTCATGTTCGCAAGAACATGGACAAAAAGCAATGCTAAACTACAGACTGAGACAGACATTATATGACAGTGACCCACCTGGAGAAGCAGTGAGCAGCAGACATCACCCACTCTCTGTTGATGAGGGAACCACCGCAAACATGGCCGCCAAATCTCTGCAGACTAACCTGCCAAGGCCAACTTCCAGCTGGAGCGTCTTCACCTCCAACGATCCTGGTGTTCAGGGGAGTGATGCCACACACTGCAACCAAATTGCAGAAAGTGAGACTCCCATGTATGTTTCATGATAACACAAATAAGGGGGGTTATATCAATACTGTGAAAGTATGAAAACCTTCAATCCACAGTGAAACACACACAACCCATATTCAGAAACTGTCCATTCAAAAGAAACTATACACTTTTTTCATCCATGGCCCCAGCACAGCCTGCCCAGACCCACCATCCATTGTATGCTGTTGTTTTAACTTTACTGACAGCCATTACTACACCGAATAACGATTCATACCAAGGTGATTAACAGAGGCTGCGACCAGGTTACCAGGATGCTGACTTGGATCATATTTTTAAGAAGGAATTATTTTCTGGGTTCCCCTCTGATGTCCTGCGACTGCTCTGCCTCAACCCTCTCCGATTTATGGAGTTTGTTGATGGACAGATAGCTTTACTTGATGTAAATGTTACCACTACTTGCTGCACACTGTAGAAACAGTTAGCCAACTGGATTCAGTGGCTCTGCAATTAGCACTCCTATTAGCTGATTCATCCAGTGGGTGCCCCCGCCCTTAACCTGAAACTCTCCTCCTCCTGGCGCTCGTAAGCTGCTCTCCTATGAACAAAAAACAACCCTTCTGTGCTTGGAGGTTCAACTCAGAGCAGAGTCTACTGACCGGACCACCAGCTGTTCAGCTAAAGGGGATGACAAGCTGACAGCATCTATTTAGCAGCAAGAAAAGTTATCTGTTCATCAGGAAAATCAGTAAACCGGAGAGAATTGAGGTAGAGCAGTCAGAGGACATCAGAGGAAATCCCAGAAAATAATTTCCTCCTAGAATATGATCCATGTCAGAGTCCTGTTAACCTGGTCGCAGACTCCATGACAGTTTTAAAGAGTTAGTTAGGTAAGAGGAAAAGAATGACATGTTTTCAGAGCAACGTGGTCGTCATGATACTTACATTCAGCACTTGAATCAGTGGATGGTAAAGTTGTTGTTGTAACGTCTGGTCCTGCAGAAGTAGTAGTTTTAGTTGTAGCAGTAGTAGTAGTAACAACTGGAGGTGGTAGACCAGGACAGGTGAAGCTGCTGTCAGCATCCAGCCCACTGGAGGTGAACTGGACAAAGCCTGGCTTATCAGAGCTGATGTGGGAGTTGATCCAGGACTGGTATCTGGACACTCTGGAGTAGACGCCTGGCAGATTGGGCCGAGCACAGCCAAAACCAAAGCTGACAACTCCAGACTGGATCCAGACGGAGCCCTGTTTGCTGACCATTGGTCCTCCTGAGTCACCCTGAGGACATGGAGAGGAGACATCTGAGGATTTGAGAAAATCCTAAACACAGTGACCAACAGGTGACAAATGAAACGGAGCAGCCTACCTGACATGAGTCTTTGCCTCCTGCCAGAACACCAGCACAGATCATGTTGTCTGTGACTGTACCGACTCCATTCAGACAGTTACACTGTCTGTTTCCAAGAACTGGCACCTCCACTTCTTGGAGAGTTTCAGGGAACGGCAATGACACTGAGGGAGCAAATAGGAATAGAAACAACTGACATGTACACCAACTGTTTATGGATCACATGAACACTCAACTCAGAAACAACAACAAGCAGACTCACCTCCCTCCTGGACAGCGCCCCAGCCAGTGACCCAGCTATCAGTGCCGTTGTTGAACACACTGTCACCTCCTGCCAGACACACAGGTCTGATGTAGTCTGTGAATTTGACTGGTGAGGAGAGTCTGAGCAGAGCAATGTCGTTGTCGCTGGTGTCGCTGTCATAGTTTGGATGCAAAATGATTCTGGAAACAGTTCTGGACACTTCATTTGGGTTGTTGCCCTGGAGGTTCTGACGGCCGAGAGAAATCTGCCATCCAGACGTACTTGGACTGAAGGAAAATTGACATGAATGCTTCATGTTCGCAAGAACATGGACAAAAAGCAATGCTGAGAACTACAGACTGAGACAGTCATTATATGACAGTGACCCACCTGGAGAAGCAGTGAGCAGCAGACATCACCCACTCTCTGTTGATGAGGGAGCCACCGCAAACATGGCCGCCAAATCTCTGCAGACTAACCTGCCAAGGCCAACTTCCAGCTGGAGCGTCTTCACCTCCAACGATCCTGGTGTTCAGGGGAGTGATGCCACACACTGCAACCAAATTGCAGAAAGTGAGACTCCCATGTATGTTTCATGATAACACAAATAAGGGGGGTTATATCAATACTGTGAAAGTATGAAAACCTTCAATCCACAGTGAAACGCACACAACCCATATTCAGAAACTGTCCATTCAAAAGAAACTATACACTTTTTTCATCCATGGCCCCAGCACAGCCTGCCCAGACCCACCATCCATTGTATGCTGTTGTTTTAATTTAACTGAGAGCCATTACTGCACCGAATAACGATTCATACCAAGGTGATTGACAGAGGCTGCGACCAGGTTACCAGGATGCTGACTTGGATCGTATTTTTAAGAAGGTATTATTTTCTGGGTTCCCCTCTGATGTCCTGCGACTGCTCTGCCTCAACCCTCTCCGATTTATGGAGTTTGTTGATGGACAGATAGCTTTACTTGATGTAAATGTTACCACTACTTGCTGCACACTGTAGAAACAGTTAGCCAACTGGATTCAGTGGCTCTGCAATTAGCACTCCTATTAGCTGATTCATCCAGTGGGTGCCCCCGCCCTTAACCTGATACTCTCCTCCTCTCGGCGGTCAAAAGCTGCTCTCCTATGAACAAAAAACAACCCTTCTGTGCTTGGAGGTTCAAGTCAGAGCAGCAACACAACTGACCGGACCACCAGCTTTTCAGCTAAAGGGGATTACAAGCTGGCAGAATCTATTTAGCAGAAATAAAAGTTTTCTGTTCATCAGGAAAATCAGTAAACCGGAGAGAATTGAGGTAGAGCAGTCAGAGGACATCAGAGGAAATCCCAGAAAATAATTTCTTCCTAGAATATGATCCATGTCAGAGTCCTGTTAACCTGGTCACAGACTCCATGACAGTTTTAAAGAGTTAGTTAAGTAAGAGGAAATGAATGACATGTTTTCAGAGCAACGTGGTCGTCATGATACTTACATTCAGCACTTGAATCAGTGGATGGTAAAGTTGTTGTAACGTCTGGTCCTGCAGAAGTAGTAGTTTTAGTAGTAGCAGTAGTAGTAGTAACAACTGGAGGTGGTAGACCAGGACAGGTGAAGCTGCTGTCCGCATCCAGCCCACTGGAGTTGAATTGGACAAAGCCTGGCTTATCACAGCTGATGTGGGAGTTGATCCAGGACTGGTATCTGGACACTCTGGAGTAGACTCCTGGCAGATTGGGCCGAGCACAGCCAAAACCAAAGCTGACAACTCCAGACTGGATCCAGACGGAGCCCTGTTTGCTGACCATTGGTCCTCCTGAGTCACCCTGAGGACATGGAGAGGAGACATCTGAGGATTTGAGAAAATCCTAAACACAGTGACCAACAGGTGACAAATGAAACAGAGCAGCCTACCTGACATGAGTCTTTGCCTCCTGCCAGAACACCAGCGCAGATCATGTTGTCTGTGACTGTACCGACTCCATTCAGACAGTTACACTGTCTGTTTCCAAGAACTGGCACCTCCACTTCTTGGAGAGTTTCAGGGAACGGTAATGACACTGAGGGAGCAAATAGGAATAGAAACAACTGACATGTAAACCAACTGTTTATGGATCACACGAACACTGAACTTAGAAACAACAACAAGTAGACTCACCTCCCTCCTGGACAGCGCCCCAGCCAGTGACCCAGCTATCAGTGCCGTTGTTGAACACACTGTCACCTCCTGCCAGACACACAGGTCTGATGTAGTCTGTGAATTTGACTGGTGAGGAGAGTCTGAGCAGAGCAATGTCGTTGTCGCTGGTGTCGCTGTCATAGTTTGGATGCAAAATGATTTTGGAAACAGTTCTGGACACTTCATTTGGGTTGTCGCCCTGGAGGTTCTGACGGCCGAGAGAAATCTGCCATCCAGACGTACTTGGACTGAAGGAAAATTGACATAAATACTTCGTGTTCGCAAGAACATGGATAAAAAGCAATCTGAGAAACTGTTTGAGACAGTTATTATATGACAGTGACCCACCTGGAGAAGCAGTGAGCAGCAGACATCACCCACTCTCTGTTGATGAGGGAACCACCGCAAACATGGCCGCCATATCTCTGCAGACTAACCTGCCAAGGCCAACTTCCAGCTGGAGCATCTTCACCTCCAACGATCCTGGTGTTCAGGGGAGTCGTGCCACACACTGGAAAAGAGTCAGCCAAGACACTTCAAATACATTTTTAAACAAATTTTGTTTTTGCAGGTTAAAACGTTGTATATTTTAATGTTGATAATATAGAAATGCAGATACATTATGAAATCTTGTAGATTGTTACTGTATTCAACTCACCATCAAGCTGGGCATGTGACTCTGAGAATGAGACAACATTAATGTATTAGTCATATCAGTCTGAGTAGTATGGGATTTCAAAAAAAAAAAAATGTCCTCCTGTGTTTTAACGGAATTTGTGCATCATCTTAATAAGTCAGCATTTTTTGGGAATCACTTCTGAATATGTGTCAGTTACAACAACTTGTTTAAGTTGAACAGTATGGTTTGTTAACCATTAATAAATTATTAACTCATGCTTTATAGATCAATTGGATCTTAATTATTAAAGCCATCAGGTACATCTCACAAATCTCTTATAAAGATCCTCATGAGAAGGTGCTAAGTGCTATTGCGTGAAATAATAATCAAATGTATTATTTATTTTTTTATTATTACACTAGCATTTAACTAATAGAACTTGTAAAGACTATTTTTTAAAAAGCACTAAAACTCTGTTTTAATGTAGCCCACCATATAATGATACTAAAAGCCTAGAAAACATTCTATAAAATTATGAAATCATTAGGTTGGGCAGCAGTGTGAATGAACCTCAGATGTCTGGTAATTTCTCAATATGGCAACTTTGTACACATTCTCTGTCGGTTTTTAACCATAATTTTATTCCCTAATTTTACCTGATTTGTCATCCATTTACATGCACATAACCTATGTATACAGCATACAGTAGTAAGTAAGCAAGCATTGTCTATCAGTATCCATCGTGACAGATGTTTTCAGTTTTTAACAAGTATGCAACTTTCTTTAAATTGAAGTAATCATGAGATGAACATAAATTAGGCCTGATATGGCATGTGACAGAAAGATTCATAGACAAAGAAGTAATGTAAAATAATTTTCAATCTACTCAAATTTAGTATTTGAAGAGACAACCACACTACTACAGATAATCATTGTATAATGTTTTTATCAACTTTTTTTTATATATATATATATATAATTTTATATTAATTATAAAGGAAAACTGGCTTCTTGAGGGGAATGGCAATACAATTCTATTAACTAATATACTATTAATTTAGTTATTTATAATGAGTTCAAATACATTTTACACAAGCACCAAAATGAATATATAAATCTATGCCATCTATTAATCTTGTTTTCCTGTACATTAAGAAAGTCAGTATGTGCTATTGAAAAATATACTGTAAATGTTTCCTATTTACTGTAAATGCAGTTGCTGTTTATAAAAACCTAAATTATTTCATCACCTGCATGGATTACTATCAAACCATTGTCTGTAAAATACTTAGAATCTAAATCAGAACATCTCAGAAGTCACAATGATATCCAGGTTGAGAAATGTTGAGTTTTTTCTATTTCTAAGCAGGCCTAGTACTATTTAGCCAGCATCTGGAGTGACTTACCTGCAGATAAAAGGCTTGCCAGGGTCAATATACAGATCCACTTCCTCAAAGCCATTGTGTGACTGCACAGTTGCTGTTTGTCACTCTTTATATACTGTACCTGGTGTGGCCTGTCACCTGCCATGAGGTGTGCCTCCCCCATGAGGCAACCCCTCTAATATTCAATAAGTTAAACAGTTTCCTTGTTTATTTTGCTTGATTTGGGGTTGATTTGCAATTCATGTGTAATGTCTGAAACCACTGTCACTACTGCTTTAACAATAACACTTAAAGGGTCTGGGTCTGCTCCGTTTCATTTGTCACCTGTTGGTCACTGTGTTTAGGATTTTCTCAAATAGATTAAACAAAGTGTAGAAGTTTTTGAACTTTAATTTCACCTTTTATTTGATGTGATATGTGAAATAAACTTGAATAAATCATGGTTTTAATGACAGAGAACCTCCCCTTTTGCAGTCGCACTTGCATAACAGTTGAGGCTGGCTGTCACTTCATCTGTGTTGCCATCAAAGATGTGCACAAAGCTGTCACATATGAGACTTGAGAGAGTGTACATACCTCACGTGTTCCAAGGTTGAGAAATAGCCAGCAATGGAACATTTTTTCAACATGTGACTAAGAGAGTGGTGTCTGCCGTCATTGTTGTAGAACAATTATGCATTTCAGCACCTTGGCTCAGAAAGTATAGATAGAACAATATTTCAAGGACAAAATATCTGGTTATGTCACTGCTGTCCTGCAGACCTGCTATTATCATGCCCGATGTAATATTCAGGATACTCTTGAAACTTACTCATCACCTAAAAATCAATGTTGTAAAAAGTACCCAAAAGTCATCGTTAAAAATATTGTATTAAACATGTCTATGGTAAAAGTTATACATATGAAAAGTATTTGAGTAAAAGTCTTAAATCTGATATTAAATGTACTTAAGCATCTAAGGTAACTACAACTTAAAGGTGCAATATGTAAGAATTTTGGTTGAAAACATTCACAAATTAACTAAAATGATCAACATAATGTGAAGAAATACTTGTTATAATGTTATGATGTCTATTTATTGCAGGCCTGTACAGAGATATCTAAAGTTGGCATAGTAACCAGCTAGCCCTGGCCCACTCTGAGCTAAAGCTCCTGTGCTAGCGGTGTAAACACTAACCCTCCCTCGTCCCTGTACAGACAGCTAGCTGCACTGCTAACTGAGCTAACTAGCTAGAGGGATCCTACAAAAAGAAACAGTTAGTAGTTACTCTGGTGATATCCCCTATTTGTTTTGAGTATAAGTTAGACAGAAGGCCAGTTCTTACATACTGCACCTTTTAAAGTAAATGTATGTGCCTAAAATACACTAATTAGCGCTGATACAGCATGCAATCTGCAAAGTAACTAAAATCACCATATAAATGTCATAGAGTAAAAACTACAAGATTTCCCCTCGAAATGTCACAGAGTAAAACTAGTACGTAGAAGAAAATGGAAATGCTCAAGTAAATACTTAGCGAAATTCAATCACTGCTTAAAATACATAAATTACTAATGTTATTAGTCATTAGTCAGTAGATTACATAGCATGTATCGACAGTGTGATGTCAGTTCGATTAATAAGTAATGCATGTTTTCATCTTGGTGGCTGTGTCATCCAAAGAAGTCTATTTTCAACTCACAACATAAACCACTGGAATCAGTCATCTTCATCAGAACCAAGGATTATCAGACAGCTGTTATTGGGGCTTTTTTGGTCAGGAAGTGTGGATACGTGCATCATTCTCAGATACACTTAAGTATTATTTCTACCAGCACCTTTGGGCTACAACTCATCACTGATAACAACTGTACGTGTCTTTCAGTGCAGTCATAAAAGAAGAAAACTGAACAAAGGGAGCGATGAATAGCTCCCGCTGACATGAGGATGACATAACTCACCAAACAAAAAACAATAATACGCACGTGATATACGTTCATGCTCTGGCTGCATCCTTTACACCTCATCCATCATTTTCTGTGTATTTTCAAAGAGCAAATATGCATTTTGACAGTGAGGAGAAAGGCCTTTTCAGACGCAGTTATATAACAGCCCTCAGTCGTCAGTGGAACTTGGATTCATTTTATGCTCATTCAGTGACACTTTACAACATAATGATGACAAAAAGTGTAAAACTCTGCCTCCAAAAGTAGAAAAAGACACAATACCCTTTATTCTTAAAGAGACAAACCAAGGAATTGAAAGCTATCCACATTCATTTATTATCACAAGATGAGTTTTTTCATTAATGAACTAGAGAAAGAATGGAGCCTGGACAATAATTTAAAAAAAAACACCCATCCAGTGCTTTCCCACTTCCTGGAATGACTGCATGGTTACCCAAAAAGAACATTAAACTGTAACTATACTCAGTCATGGATTTAATCATTTATTGCCGTAGGATTAAATTTGTTATGTCATGTTAAGACATTTAAAGCCGGTCTGATCTCATTCTTTATTCTTCCAAAACAGAGAATTGACACACTAACCTCTAAATGGGTGCTGGCACCAATGTATCTTTATCACTGGGTATGAAATGGAGGATATAAGATTGTACTGTGCGAGACTGATCCTGACTCACTCGAGAAAGTGTTAAGGTATTTGCTGAATGTGATATTTGAGTGCACTCCCAGACTCCCTACTGCTCAATGTCGGCAAAACCAAGGCGTTGATTGTTGATTTTAGATCACTGAGAAACTAGCTTGGTCATCACACATTGGTTAAAAAAGCACAGAAAAAAGGGCTCCACTCCCTACTGAAACTCAGGAGGGCTACATTTCGGAGCAAGTATCTGGCCAACTTTTACAGAGGAGCAATAGAAATCATCCTGACTGGAAACATCACAAACTGGCATGATTCATCATGACCCAGGACAGGAAGACTCTACAGGCTCTACACTCAACCACCCAGAACATCACTAGTACCATCTATAGAGCATCAGCGACATCAGTGTCTGCACAGAGCCAAAAGGATACTAAAAGACGACACCTAGCCAGTCTGTTCACCCTGCTGCCGTCTGGCAAAAAGATACATAAAGTATCCGGTGCTGTACCACCAGACTACGGGGCAGCTTCATTCCCCAGGCTGTGAGACTCCTGAACTCATCCTCAACACTCCACTTTCTAAAATAGATGGCCTTATTTCAAGATAAAACTATAAATTTGATAGCCCATTAGCTAACATTAGCATTCAACCAATTTCTAGCTAACCTGTGTGTTTCACTCTCAGGGTTAGATAAATGTGTCCAAGAGGTGTGTGTTAATTCAAGCCTCTTCTAGTGTAACGTGCAACACCATCAAACAGTAATGGCAGCTAGGACATGGTTGATTGCTAACGTTGGCTGTTGTTTAACAGAAGCTAATGGGTTATCAAAAATGTTGTTTTCCCTTGAAAAATAGCTTGATGTCTCCCTGGATTTTCGCTCTCCATTGCTATTGTAGTTTTAATTGGGTAAAATGATAACAATTAGAAAAACAGATGAAAATGACTGCCATGTGAATGTGGTCTTAAAATCAAAAAAATGTTCCCCTTTGTTTCCTTTCTTACGGTGTGACTTTTGCAACAGATCTCTTGCAAGTCATCGTCCATTGTCTCTGGTCATCTGAAAAGGAGAAGTAGCTTGTCATGGTGACCTGAGGGATTAAACATGACAGCTGACTGCGTCACTCGTTGTCAAAAATCAACTAGATTTTGTGGAAAGTTACCTTACAAGGAAGTAAAGTGTGAAGGCCACTGGAAAAAGTAAATAATAGCCTAAGGGTGAGACATGTTGAGGTGTGTCATAAAGAAAAGAGGCTAAAATAGACGGGAATGTCACCTGCTTATTTTGTCAGAAAGTCTTTGTTTGTGTGTCGTCTTTCAGTGACATCTGTCCACACTGGAAGTCAACCGATAAAAGGACAAAAGCTGCTGTAACCTGTCGTTGAGGGTTGTTAATTCACCTCAGGCTTTTTGCGAAACACCCTCTGGCAACATGTAGGTGTCAAAAAATGTTTGCATTTTCATCATTTGCACTTTTATAAGAGCTTTGTTATCCACTTTCTTTCCAGAACTCATCATCAATCTAAATGTGATTGAATAATTACATTTTTTTCAGTATGTTAAAGCTGCTTTACTCATCTATTGTTTATCTTCATCTGTTGTGTTTATATGCACTGTGATTATGAACAGTCAAAGAATATTATTCCAGGAAAGAGGCATGTTTTCCAGGTAAAATATATCACAGCTGTTCCTTTGTCGTTTATCTTGGTCTAGTCTTTTCGTTATTTAACTAGGTGGTGCATCAGCTAAATATTTGTGCACTTTTGGACTCTGTATTCACTTCTGAATATATTCGATGAAGTAAAAGTATGGACAAGTGGACATTGCGATCAATTATTAACATTAGTTGCATGACATCCCAAACTGCTGATGTAATGATTTAACTAATGGGAGTTGGTGTATGGATGAGGTGGCAGCGTGATTTGATGAAGTGCACGATTGATGTTTCACAAATTTAACAAATAGAACCTAACTAATAGATTTATAGATGGCAGTAGATGGAAGTAGTACAAAAATAAAGCAATAATTAATATATACCACCGATTAATAAAACAAATGTAGTGCTGGATGTGTGATGAGTTCAATCAGCACCTTTGATTTCAACCTACCACAGAATAAGTTATTCTTGCTGTACTTGTCACGCACCTCCAGCTTCCCATGTAGAGTTTAGAACAATTGCAGAAACAAAGCTAAAAACATGCTGTTTTTGTTTACCTTTAGATGGTTCTCACAGGACAGTGACACAGCAATCATATAATGATGTCATAAAATATGATGCATAAATTAAACTATGCAACAGTAAACTCTAAACATCTACAATAGTAACATCTAACATACACATAAATGCTGCAGGAATATTAATCCAAAGACAATATATCCTAGTAAAATGCAGAAAATAAAGTAGACTTTTTGTGTTAAAGGTGCTGCTTTCACTCATACTGTAGTTTCCCTGTGTTGTTGAAATATAACATTAAATTTGACCATAGACACCACACAATGATAACCCTGCATATTTAGCGTCATCTGCTGGTTAAACTGAGTAATTGCATGTTGCTGAACCTACCAACCTTACCAGCTTCTTAGTTTCCTGTACAGAAGTGTTTATACACTTCACTAGCCAGGCCTAAATCACACAAGACAAGAGAAAGTATTCAAAGGTGTGTAATCAGTATTGCAAACACACGTTGATATACAAAAATGACTGCTGCTTTATTAGGTTTGTGTGCTAAAATCATCTTACAGATCTTCAGAGGTGCTCTTCCAGTAGTGCTTCTCTGAAAAGTCTTAACAGGTGTAAACAAAGCAGAAACACAGTGGGAGAGAATTTACTCTTCAGATCCAGTGCAGCTTCAGCTCAGGAGAGAAAAAAATGTTGGTGTTGAATTTCACAAGGGACCCTTTCTATCCAGCCTTTTCCTTCGTTCCTTCAATAGCTCTCCTTCGTTTCAGGTTGGTGAAGAGCAGCGCAAAGTTGACAATGTATGTTGACACGCAGACCATGCAGAAATCCCCGAGAACAAAGGCGAGAATGCATGCGAGATAGAGCGAGCCGGCCACAGACACCCAGGAGGAGAAGACCAAAAACAATGCAGCTTTTCTGGAGAGAGACAGTCCTGCAATAAAGGCAAATACAACAGTCCATCAATAGATCATATTACATAGCTTATTTAAAGGAGACACATTCTGCTCATTTTCAGGTTCATCATTTTACTGTGTGTTACTACTAGAATAGCTTTACATGCTTTAATGCTCAAAACCACATCAGATTTCTCATACTGTCCAGTTCTGCAGCTCTGTATTCCCCCTCTGTCTGAAACACTCCTGTTTTCTCGAATACAGTCTGCTCTGATTGGTCAGCTCACAAACGCCTGAGCCAGCACCGCTAACAACAACAGAAGAGCTCCGCTAAATCAATTCTTACGTGCCAAACTACTAAACAAACGTTTGACACGGTGACACAGTGTGAGGTCACACAGTCACCGAATTAAAGGCGGGACTACTGACGAGGCGTTTCAGGACCAACGTTTTGTGTGGGAGAGAGGAGCTTCTGTTGGTGCGGACTTTTGGCATTTTAACTTCTAAGGTCTTTTACATGCACAAGAACCCATATAAAACACTGCAGGAAGGGAAAAACAACAAAAAAGCATAATATGTCTCCCTTAATGTTAGGTCTTTATCGCTTTATTTCAACTAAAAGAACATCAAACTGTGAATTTAGCTGGAATGTAAGCCACAGTTCAGTAACACAGTGAAGCTATTTTGCCTATAAAAATTCAGTTCCTGCTGTGTAATTTGCAGAAGACAATGACAGACTAACCAAGGCCCATCTGCAGAGTGTAAAATATGATGCCAAGCACGCTGTTGGGCTGGTTCAGAGGGCTATCTTTGGCCACAAAGAACTGGACCAAGCCAAAACCACGTCCCCATCTGCCAAATAGGAAAGAAGAAACAGTCAGAGCAACACAGTATTGACAGGAGCATGAAAGAAAACCAGCCAAAAAATGTTTTAGACGAGATATTGCTTTCATTGAAAGAAATTTGACAGGAAGAGGAATATCCTCTCAGTAGTCTCGTGAAATAAATAGCTGATGTGTCGTATTTGCAGAAGGAATTTAACACGTGGCAGCGAAGGGGGTCTGACCTGCCATAAAATATCGAGATTGTATGCACACGAGTTAGAAAAAGAGATGCTTCGATGGCCACTACACTTCGTAGCTACAACCTTGGCTTGTATTTCTGCACAGGAACCAGGTATGAGCTGATGAAGCAGCACAAAGGGGCAGAAAACAAAACATACCTGGAGGTGAAGACTTTGGAGCAGCTCACTGACTCCCCCAGGTCACACATCGCTCTGTAATCTGGGTTCCTCTCTCGGGACAGCTCGACGTGAAGCGCGTAAACAGACAGACACATACCGAAAACGCACAGGAATACGCGCGTTTTCCTCTCCCACGTCGGCACAGCCATGACTGCTTCAGCTCGGGACACTTCGAGAGGGATTTTAAATGGCGTAAAAACGCGACAAAAACAAAAATCACCTCAGTCCGCTTCGGTTTCCTTGCAAACTTCACCCAGCTTCACCTAGTCGAGCCGACGTGTTAAAAGCCGGATTCTCACTTGTGATTGGTCTGTCAGATTTTGGTCGCTGCCTCCCATTGGACAGCCGTGGTCCAGATGTGGAACAGCCAGAGGGGAGTTGACTGTGTGATTACTGTGGACTTCAGTCTGTTTGGCCTTCAGGGGGGGAAATGTTAAGAACTGGCCCCAACTGTGCTCATACCAGCCACTGCAGCTGTTCACTGTACAATGTGGCCTGTATGTGTTCAGCACATGAATGTCTCAATCTGATGTCTGAACACATTTGGCCTCATGTATCATCAGAGGGAGGAGAAGTTTAGATCCTTAACTTGCCTTTTCCACTAATTTCCACGAATAAAAGTGTAGAAATACTGTGTTACAAGGAAAAGTCCTGTTGTATGAAATGTACCTTAAGGAAAGGTATTCATAACACCCAAATAGACCCAAATATATTAAATAACTGGATTATGATTATTTATTAGTTGTTTGTTTGTTTGTTTGTTTGTTTGTTTGTTTGTTTGTTTGTTTGTTTGACAGGAATGGTGCACAGCCTCTTAGCTTTAAGCAAATTTGGATCTGTAGTCCCTGGGCAGGAGACAGAAATAACATCTCTGATAATAAAATTAACATTATTGTATAAAAACCCAGTTACAAGACAATAAGTATTTACTGTAAGACAACATCAGTAGCCCCAACAACAACAAGATTTCAAAACATTACAGCATTAACAACCAGATGACATGAGATCGAGTGTTTTCCTCTATGCCCGATGGGCACATGATTGAATCGATTTAAGCCGTGATTACATTTTAAATTACAAATCAGTGGAGCTGCAGCATTCTCTTATATAACTTGGTACCGAGCTCCAACAGAAAACTGGTCGCTCAAACAGAGAGAGCTCAAAAACTCAGAAGGTCTATGTTGTATTATGCAGCCACCTCTGTTGTTCGTCCTACTGTGTACATCATTTCAATGTTGCGGCTGGTAAAGGTGGAGCTAATCTCAGTTACTTTATATACTGCAGAATAGTTTAATCCAGTATGAAAAAATGTTTATTTTGTATGAATAATCTGAAGCTACAAAGTAACTACTAACTAAACCTGTCAAAGAAATGCAGTGGAGTACAGAATGCAATATTTGCCTCAAAAATGGTGGAGAAGACATGCAACAAGGCCTTCCTCAAAATTAAACATATGGTGAGTAAACGTGCTTATACATTCCACCATTATTAGCAAAATGTAGCCTATATAAAGTATCAAAAGTAAAAGTACTTGAAACAGGAATTCATGTTGTGGTTGGCAGAGATCATTTTATCAATCTGGGCAAAGTTGTATAACCACCAGGCAAAGAGGACATTTGTCCCAAAAGCTCCAGGTTCAGTGTTTGTATTTCACTTTATTACACAATAATTACAGCTTGTCTTATCTGTGTCAAAATCTAATTCAAAGTCTTGATCTTAGTTTATAGTGTGCTTATGGTGCACATTACTAAATAAAGTCCCTAAATATTGGCTACTTAACCTATATATAATTAAAATAATAGATGAGATAACATGATACCACTCTACTAGTCGTTAGTTAAGTCCGTCATACATACAAAGAGGTTCAACTGCAGGTATTTTTTTGTCAATGTGGCTCCACCTAAAATAATTAAATTCTGGAAAACAACGTCACCTAACCCACCCAACAAACAGAGACCCTACTGTCTACAGTCATGTCCCGCCTCCAACCACGATCTCTACTCCTATTGGACGTTCCATTGTATATCGCCTCTTGTCATTGGTCCGTCACATGGCACTCAAAACCCAACGCGGAACTGCACGAGGAAGCGGCAGACAAAAACAAGAGATAGCCGTGCTACTACGGGATTAAAGACATAATTACGGATGTCGTGGGTGACTCACAAGGTGAAGTCCTGTTCCGTTACTTGGAAACACGTCTCTGTGTTCACCCGATTGTTTGTATAAAATGATAAAAACAAGGTTTCACGGATAATACTTCCTAGCAATCCTAGAAAGCTCCAGGTAACTAACGTTAGCCTACGCCCCTGCACCAAAAGTGGGTAAGGCTGCGTCTTTACGTGTGTTTAATTACACTTTAAAATCACTCTGTAGTACAAAAACTAGCGGGCTGCTAAACACACCTTCTCGTGGGGTTGTTTATTGTTTATTTGCCAGCAGACTTAAGCTGAACTCAGACGTTTCTTTGGCTGAAAGCTACAGGTTTTGGTCATTTGACTGACAGGCCTTGTGTGTGTGTGTGTGTGTGTGTGTGTGTGTGTGTGTGTGTGTGTGTGTGTGTGTGAAGTTGCTGGGCAGTGTGTTGGTCACGCCACGTTTCTGTCCTGTCAGCTCGTTGTAATGTTCACATGAAATACCTGTTTGTAGTCTATGTCGTGACTAAATTGTTGCCTAATCATCATCTTAACCCTGTGAAGTTGTTTAGTCTGTGATGGACTGAATCAGAATGACCTCCTGCAGTGGCTCCTGGGGGCCTCAGTTCTTTCTACCACATTGTGTGACTGTAGCTGTCTGAGCAAGGACTGATAAGTGCAGGGACAAACATTAAATGCTGTTGACCAGCAGTAAGGCTGAAACAAACATTTGATTTCATTGTCGATTAATCTGATCATGTTCACGATTACTTGACTAATTGTTTTGTCTATAAAAAGTCCCCAAAAATGTGAAAAATGCTCCTCAAATCATCAATTTCCCAGATGACAAAATTACATCTTTAAATTGTTTCTGTTGTCCATATGAAAGTCCAGAATCCAAACTCTTCATTAAATATCTTAAATGGCAAAGGAAAAGCAGATCCTTACTTTTAAGAAGCTTAAACTATCAAATGTTTAACGGTTTTGCTTGAAAAATTCGTATTTTCTTTTGATCTAAAATCTAATCGTTTAATTGTTGCAGCTCTAACTAGCAGTCAGCAGTGGACCTGTATGGGTTTTTCGTTTTTCTTTTTTTAATTAGCACAGCACACATTAACAACACAATACTGATATGACCGTTTTCAAAAGCAGGTAAGTATTTTGTTAAAGGTCATGACAATTTCATTCAGTGCAGCTACTAACAACTATTTTCATTATTGATTGATCTGCGTATTATATCTTATTAACTGATGAATTGCCCTGTCTATTGTGTCAGATAATAAGAAAACAGAGCCAAAAGAAACTAATTTAATTGCTTGTTTTGTCTGACAATCGGCCCTATACCTAAAGATATTCAGGTATTCAGAATATTTGTTGTCATATTAGATTAAAAAAATCAGCAAAGGCTCTCATTAAGTCACTCACACAAGGTGGAAAAGCTATTTTTTCTGCATTTTTTTCATTGGAAAAATTACTATTTGATCATCGAATTAGTTGCAGTCTGTTGATCAACATAACAATAATGATATCCACCATATCACCCAGGCTCAACTGTTTTTAAACCACAAGAAAGGATCACAGAAACCCCAATTATAAGCACTGAAAATAACATTGGACAAATACAGTGGCAGTTGTTATAAGGTATACAACTTGCAAAAAAGCATTGTGGTCAAGATGCTAAGAAATCAAACCAATGAATACCTCTCACGTTACTATTTTTGATTCTTTACAGAAAAATGTCAACTAAGGAGGGTGGGGAAGGGAAAAATGATCAACCTGTTGCCATGTCGCCTGAAAGAATGGCCACTGACAAAAGCAGAGAAAACCAGAACCATTGTGGCGTCCAGGCAGCGGAAGGCACCGCAGACACCAGCACAACAGCAAAAAACTTGGCTATACTGAAAGCACACTCTCTGGATGTGAAGTTCGACGTCGGAGAGGAGTATGATGTTATAGAAACCATCGGCACAGGGGCTTATGGCGTTGTTTCATCTGCCAGGAGGCGGGACAATGGTAGGGCTGATTTGATGAAGAGATAACATGTAACTCATTCTGTGTATACCAAGATTCTTAATGTTAAATGTGGCAATTCAATGCTGGTTTAACATTGTTATTCAAACTCAGCTGTACATCCTGTTTGTCCTGCTGTGTTTTTCCAGGCCAGCAGGTGGCAATAAAGAAGATCTCCAATGCCTTTGAAGTGCTGACAAATGCCAAACGCACATTGCGAGAGCTGAAGATCCTCAAGCATTTCAAACATGACAACATTATCGCCATCAAAGACATCCTGCAGCCGAACCTTCCTCACTCTGCCTTCAAGTCTGTGTATGTACTTTTGTTTTCATTGTAACTTTGCTGGCAAACAACACATGGTCCACAAGGTTCCTGCTCAGGCCAGTGATGTCTGCAGAACTCTGAAAGTTTATTCATTAAGAAAATATCTCAAAATTCACAAAAATTAGATGTGTAATTTTACTCAACCTGTTCACACACAATTAAACTTTCCATCAAGTTATGTACCGTACTCAGAGGCATTTCACTTGCTGTCACTGAATAACAGTTTTCACATTTATCTATTTGTCTAGTTGCGTTCTTCATCTCACAAACATTCGGTGATATAGATCAATGACCAAAATCTTCAAGTATGATTTTTTTTTAAAAATGTTGACCCGAAAAATGTATGTATTTTTAAAACTGAAAATGTGGCCATTCCAGCGGAGATCATTTTACGCCCTGACAAAGGAATGGAGTTTGTTCAGAACATTTACCTTTAGATGAGAGATGCATTGGGTGAATTTTAGAGCTCATGTAGTATAATCTGCTGTTAATTCTACAACATATTAGAATTTTTTTTTTTTTGCCACAGTTCACTTCTATTAGTAAATCAAGATGACTTCAGTTCCTGACAGCTTGTCCAACTGTTGTGAGCTCACCTGTCTTTCTGAACTTCCCTTGTGTGCAGGTACGTGGTACTGGACCTCATGGAGAGTGACTTGCACCAGATCATACACTCTGCCCAGACGCTCACCTCAGAGCACACCCGCTACTTCCTGTACCAGCTCCTCCGTGGCCTTAAGTACGTGCACTCTGCCAACGTCATCCACCGTGACCTCAAACCCTCCAACCTGTTGGTGAACGAGAACTGTGAGCTAAAAATCGGGGACTTTGGCATGGCGCGGGGTCTTAGTTCACACCCTGAGGAGTCTCACTCCTTCATGACCGAATATGTGGCGACTCGATGGTACCGTGCTCCTGAACTGCTGCTGTCTCTGAATCACTATAGTTTGGCCATTGACTTGTGGTCCGTTGGCTGCATTTTTGCCGAAATGTTGGGCCGTAAGCAGCTTTTTCCCGGGAAGCACTACGTCCACCAGCTCCAGCTCATTCTGTCCGTGTTAGGCACTCCTCCAGAGGGGTTGATAGGTGCTATTAGGGCCGACAGAGTGCGCTCTTATGTTCAGAGTCTTCCATCACGGTCTTCTGTGCCTTTGGCCAAACTGTACCCACAAGCCGAAGCAGACGCTTTGGACTTGCTGGCGGCCATGTTGCGCTTTGACCCTCGTGAGAGAATCAGTGTGACACAAGCACTGGAGCATCCTTACCTGGACAAGTACCACGACCAAGATGATGAGCCAATATGTGTGCCAGCTTTTGACTTTGAATTTGACAAGCTTCCAATGAACAAGGAACAAATTAAAGAGGCGATTCTGATCGAGATCCAGGACTTTCATCAAAACAAACAGACCTGTCGTCAAAGGCTGCAGTTCAGGCCTTTGCCGAGGGCGAACGTCAGAGCTGGGGCACAAAGCAGTAACCAGTGTAATGCTCAGCCTGCGACTGTTAACATGAGCAAACCAACACTGGTTCCAATGGCACAACACCCGCAAGTAGCACAAGTGAAACCTCAACAGCAACAAGACCACACACCAGCAGAAGTGAACCACACATTTACAAATCAGTTGCAAACCTTTAACAAGCCTGCGTCTCTTTTAGAAGTCATCCCGCCTCATGTGACCCATAATCTGCCTCTGCTCTCGAAAAGTGAAAGTGACCCAGTTGACGTGGACATGCCCAGTGCCAACTCGGACAGCGGTCAGCCAGAGACCATAGATTTAACCACACCAGTGTCCAGTCAGGACACTCCACCAGAAACAATGAGAGACAGTGAGGTACCAGAGCAGCTAACTAGCACTCAGGCTCCTCTGACTCAGTCCACCCAGAGCCAGTCCATGACCCAGGCTCCCACCTCCATTCCTGCAACGCCAGCACAGACCCTGACACCCCTCCCCACCACTGTGCCTTCCCTTTCTCTCTCTGTGGCACAGGCCCAGTCACTGTCTCAGTCCCTTTCACAGTCACTGTCCAAGAATGCGAGGCCTCCTCCAGGTGCAGGAGACGGAACCAGAAAAGAAGGAGCCATTTCAGAGGACACCAAAGCTGCACTCAAGGCAGCTTTATTGAAGTCAGCTCTCAGAAACAAAGCCAGGGGTGGTGAGTTCACTGTTTTCCATATCTACTTGTATCACTGACATGTCATTCTTTAAACCAATTTTGTTTGAATGTGATGTCTTCATTGCAGATGGAGGTACCTCTGCTCTAGGCATCGACGCTTGTGCAGGAGGAGGTGTATCGTCCTCGCTGTCTTCTGTGGCGGAATCGCGTCGGCCTGTCACAGCACAGGAGCGTCAACGAGAACGAGAGGAGAAACGAAGGAAGAGGCAGGAACGGGCAAGAGAGAGGGAGAGGAAAATGAAGGAAAAGGAGAGAAGAGAGGGAAAGCAGGGGGACTCGCTGGGTGGGGTTCTGCTGAGTGACAACGACAAAAGCCTTTTGCAGCGTTGGACAAAGATGATGGACAGAGGTGGTGAGAAATCTCAGATTCCTAATAATAACGATGGAGCAAAGAACAAGGACTGTAATGTGAACTCACACCCGTGTGTACTCATCAGTGATAGTGCACAAGGAGCACTGAACAACAACACAGACAAAGAGGCAAGGAAGATTCAGTCTCATGAACAGTTCATTTCTCAAGTTAAACCCAACCAGCAGGGCATTTTTCAGCCTCCCAGCACCCAGCAGCCGTCATTACTTTTCTCCATGAACCAGAGGAAGCCTCCAGCGGATATTGTTGTTGCTGTAAGCGGAGGGATAGAAATAATGACTGTCGCTGGTGGCTTCGTTAAGAACAACACTCTCAAACCTCACAGCGAGAGCAATGGACAAAGCGGTTTCAACTGTTTGGGAAACTGGAGCGGACAGCAGTTAGAGACAAGGCCAGCACCGCAACCACAACCAAACAGGAAGCCACAGCCTCCCACGACGAGCTTTCTTCAGCCCCAGCTCCAACCTCAAACCCAGCCTGAGCCTCAGCCTCAGTCGCAGCTGATTCCCCTGGAGACTTTTTTGACTAAAGCTCCAACACTAACCACCAGAGAGACAAATGGCAACGTGGATATCAGAGGCCAGAATAACCTTAACTCAAACCCGAACCCGTCAACTTCAAGTGCCGGTCGAATGGAGAAGCTATGCCCCTCCGTAGGAGAGAAATCCGGGCCACAGACCACAAACCCACTCTGTGGGGTTTTGGGGGTCCCCTCACAGCCTCATCCCAGCTTAGGATTCACAGATACTGGACAACAGGGGCCCTCCATCGCCCCTGACATCCATACTGTAACTTTGCAGCTCTCAAAGTCCCAGGTGTGTCTTCATTGTAAAATATTCTGTTGCTTTTTGCAGGTGGACAGAGCACTGATACAGCTTTCATTATAGAAGCTATACAAAAACATACACACCAGGCTTAAATGTCACAATCTTCTGCTTCCTGATCTTAAGGACAGCTGACCCAATGTTTCCCCCTTTTTTCCTGTCAGGTGGAGGACGTTTTACCCCCGGTGTTCTCGGTCACCCCTAAGGGCAGTGGGGCTGGGTACGGTGTGGGCTTTGACCTGGATGATCTTCTCAATCAGTCTCTCACAGATCTGCAGCACTGTGACCGGGACAGGTAAGGTTTAAGACGGTGTGAGCTCAGTACCAGATACTGCTTTTATGAAAAAGAAAAAAAAAAACAATGCCACAAACACATTTCTGCCCACGTTTTACTGTATTAATTAGACTATTATCTGCTGCTGTGTATTTCTGGTAGTCTAGAGTTTTTAATTGACCTCGTACAGCTGTGTGTGCCACACATTACTGTCGTTACATATGTAATTTTTTATGTCAGGTTCATCATGATGGGTGCAGCACAAGTTAACTCAAAGGATAGGTTCAAATGTTTTCCAGGTGCTCGCATGCCATGCTCATGTGTACATTATTAACATAACATTCAAATTAATCCTAAATTCAAGTCTTTTTATACCAAAATCCTGCTTTGTGTTATTATTGCAAAGCACATCTACATCAAGACTGCTGCAAGTCTTTATGGCCCTATACCAAAAAGTATTTAGTTTAACAGCTGCAACTTATAATTGTTTTCATTTGTCTAGTGACAGATTGTGTTTGACCAAAAAAATAAATAAATAAACAGATTACATTCAATTTATTATCGTAAATGACATACACAAGCATGGAACAGTCTTTTGAGAAGCTGGAATCGGGGTAACTTTGGCATTTTTGCGGAAAAAATGATTTCAACCATGACTGAAATGTCAAAATAGTTGTGGATTAATTTTCTGTCAATTAATTTCTTCATTGTTTTGGCTCTATTCGAAATGTACAGGGCAGAAATGTGTTTTAGGTGTCCAAATGATGAACTAGTCATTTATATTAAAGGGTCACAGTAGTCCGATAGTTATTGTACAAGTTAACATTAACCCATGTATGTGGAAACAAGTGTCTGATTTAAACCCAGGTCGGGATTTCAGAATCAGGTTTGGTGAGTATCCACCAAGTGCAACCAGATTTCACCCTAATCTTGTGATTACAATGTAATCGACTCTCCCAGTCTTTGTTTAGTGATTGCCACTTACTTGTAATAAGCTACACTTGATGACTTCTAAAAGGGCCGAAGCACCAAATTATATAATAAGTATTATTAATGAGCTTTAACCAAATGGATTTTCTTAAAGATCCCTCGTGTTTTAGGACCGGAAGATATTTCTGCTATGAATATACAGTGTGGCTTGAAATGTCTGATCGGATTTTTCCTCAAAAGAAACGGTTTTAAAAGTTTAACTACAATGCACAAATGGTTCCTACTATACTGAAAAGTCAATACTTGATGTTTGTCTACCAGAGACAGATTTCAGGTGAAACTTGTCTGCACATACATCAATCTGCAAAGTGAAGGTCAAACAACCAACTGACATAACAAGAAGGACGACACATTCCAGTGGCTGCAGACTTGCACGTTGATTTCAGGACAGTTTTGACTTTCAGTGTTGGTTCTCAGTTGTTTTAGGATTTTGTATGATCAAAGAAAAGGGCCACTCTTACGCTCTCTATATTTTTCTCGTCCTTCATCAGTTATGACTCAGCCCCCCTCTCGGCCTCCCTCTTATCTGATTGGAGCGAGGTTCACCGCATGACTCCGGCTGATCTGGAATCGCTGCAGCAGGAGTTGCAGCTCGGCTCTCCCATGATTCTCTCCGATACCATCCCCCCTGACGCCTAACTTTCCCTTCCTGGAATTTCAAAGACGACACTTGGATTTGTGTAAATGTTAGCAGTTTTTTTTAAGCATGAAAATTTTGACTCGAGACTTATCAAATTAATTTAAAAGCTAGCTTTTTTAATAGGCACTACTGAGCAGTCTTTTTTACCCTAATGACATGCTGCACTTTTATAATAAAGAAAACTGTCATCATCACTTGTCTCTGCAATTTTGTCTGACTTATTTACTTTAAAATAAGTAAAAGAAATACTTGAAATAACAAGTAAAAGGATGAATTAATTTGCATTTCTGTAGACACATTTGTTTAGAAAAATGTGTTGCAGAAACAAAACTGAAGTCTTGGACCATGTGCGACATAATAGGACTGCAACTACTGATGATCGTATAAAATGTTGGAAAATGTTTAGAACCGTTTTCCAAAGCAAAGTTTTGTTCTCAACTCAAAAGATATTCAGTTTACTGTCAGAGGAGTAAATAAATATTTTTATCCTTTAAAAAAATGACTCACATCAATCAATTATCACAGTAGTTGATACATTTAATAGTTGACAACTAATCGATTAATTGTTGCAAGTCTAATATGATACATTCCAAAACAGGGCCATCAGAAGTTAAACTGAGCACTGACCTGCTTTTGAAAAAGAATCAAATTAACAATTAATTTCAAATACAGAACACATAATTTATTTAGCTCACAATTCTGATTTAAAATACAAAACCTATCCAAACTAATTTGAATCAAAGATCATAAAACGGTCATAATTCTAAAAATCAAGATTATATTACGCGTCATGTTCAATATGGCTTCATGTGCAATTTTTTTTTACTTCTACTATTCAGAAAAACTTTGGACTAAAGTCCAACGTCATCTCCTTCATTTGTCCTGGTTGGCCTTCCACCTTCCAGAAATCCAGTTAGTAAACATCTTGTCTCTGAAGCAGGAGCAGTAAGGCGGACAGACAGCTGACCAACATGGCAGTCCTCCCACTCCAGTTCACATTAGCTCCTCCGTACAGCCGGATCTCTGGAACAGTGTTGCTGATGAAGCTCGTGTAGCTCGTCAGTCTGGCGTACACACCTGGCTTGTTTCTGTGAGCACAGCCCAGCCCAAAACTCACCACTCCAGCCTGCACCCAGGTCCCGTTTGCCATCTGGCAGACGAGGGGCCCTCCTGAATCACCCTGCAAAGACGGCAAACACACGCAGACCTGTTAAGCTTCCACCACTGGGAGGTATCAACGTACTCAAAAGGAAGGTCTTACAAACTAGACAGAGGATGATTGCAGCATGTTAGCATTCAGAGCCATTTTCAGTGCACGCAAGCAGTGGGTTTGTAAACGTAAACACACAAACAGCTGATCAAACAGTACCTGGCAGGAGTCCTTGCCGCCCTCCTGGAATCCAGCGCAGATCATGTCATACAGGATGTCCACCTGCTCGATCGGGTCCGTGCGGTACATCTCCTGACATGAACTCTGGGAGATGATTGGCACCTGCACTTCCTGCAGAGGCCCGGCACCTGGCAGAGGGACTGAGGGGAAAAAGAGGACAGATAGACAACAGAGGACGAAGAATAAAAAGGCAAATTAAGCGACAGGCTTAATGTATATGTTTATAATCAACAAGGTATAACCACTTAGTTATTTTAACTATGTTTCATGCTATTTATTATCATTTCCTAGTGTTTCTTCGCTTTAATGTTCTTTGTATATTTTTGCACATATGTAAATAGTTACTGCATCACCATCTTTTTTTTTTTTTTTTTAAATGGTGGTTGCAACCAGCATTAGGCAAGGATAGTATATTTAAATAGCCTCATTCAGACACAGGGTTAATTAAAGTGCTTTAAGGTGCATTACAACCACCATTTAGATAATATCACACATATCAGGAAAAAACTGTTCTCATGTGTAAAAGAAAAACTAAACTGGACGATTAATGCGACAACCACATTTAATAACAGTCTGGTCAGGAAATAAGTACAATGAATGTCAATAAACACATAAATTTAATCTTAACTCAATCAACCATAATGATTTCTAAACATTACTCACTACTGGCATCTAAGAACTTGGGCTGCACAATACTGGAACATCAGATAACTTAAATAGCTCCATTTGGAAATTATTCATGTTTATAAAATGATTGGCATGATTTTGTAGGGAAATGTATTTAATCAAACAACCAATGTGAGCCCTTCCTTCTTTTATAAATTGATCAAGAATGGTTGTGATTGGTGGTTTGCTGTGCATGAAGCACCAAAATCCCATGTTTCCAAGAAGATTTGTCATGAAAAATGAGAACTGTGGGAGTTTTCCTTTTGTAACCAGCAGCAAAAGGTTGTAGCAGGGTATGTCGACGTTGAGATGATGTATTGTGCAGCCCTGTCTATAACCCATCTGTTCCATGCTCTACTGTAGAGGAACTGTAAATGATACCTATAGGTGGACAGAGTGAATCATTAAAAATGTATTACTACCTACTATATGTATCTGTATTTCTTTACATCTGGACCTGCACTTGACACATGTAATCATTATACTGTTGAAAAAGCAACAGAGATCATGATGGAAAGCAGTTGTGGATTATCTCTAGTCCTTTCAATCCTTGATTTTATCCCCTTAACATACACAAAATGATTATTTGCATGCCAGAGGCAAAAAAACAAGAATAAAAGACTTGTAAAATAATTAACTGCTTAATAATAAAGTTGCACACATGTGAACATGACGTGAAGAAGTCTTACCCTCATCCCGGATGTTCCCCCAGCCGGTGACATAGCACGGCATGCCACCTGGGAACAGTGTGCCAGAGGCGGGCAGGCAGACGGGACGGACGTAATCGGACCAGGTTACCGGACTGGACAGCTGCACCAAAGCCAAATCCTTCCCATTGTGAGGTTCGGTGTAACCGGATGGAATCACTACCCGGCTCACGCGATGCGTCGACTGGTGAGAGTTGAAGCCATTCAGCTGGTACCGGCCAACGTAGATGATGTAAGAGCTCACGTCGGACGGACTGAAAGAAGATGGAGGGAATAAAACCTGTTACACAAGAAATGTGAAACCTTACATTTATACTGAAAGAGGGTATTTGAATGGCTTAAGGTGCTCCTTGTTATAGGCTTGATGTTTACCACATTGTTGAGGCAATATTTTAAAAGGCAAATCGAGGCAATTTATCAATTTAGAAGCACTTAGACATCTAATTATTTGAAGGCAACAGTACACAGAAACACTGTGAGCCCTGATTTAAACTGAAACTAAAAGCTGTTTCACTCTGCTTGGTTTTAAAAAAGACCATTACGATCTTATCCTGTTAAAAATGACTACATAAACATTTTTTCTTTATCTTGTTTGGACAGAAGTCATTTAATTCTTGCTGTCTTTTAAAGGTGGTCGTAGACTAAAATTGAACTGTCCTTATGCGGCCGTTGAATTTAAGGTCAGATTCCAAAATTACATCAAGAATTCTGGCTTGATTTGTGAATTTTGGTGTCTTGGTCTAAAAGTGCGAAAATCAAAGACGCCCACACACGTCCCAGACAGAGCCATATGATGAGAAAATACAGGTGGAGGGCAGGGTCCCTGCAGATAGAGCAGAGACACTGGCACACACTTCCAGTAGGTCATAAGTGATTATAGAGAGGGATCATTTTTGTCTAATATTTAAGTCTATGTTGTTGTTCTTTGAATATTAGTGCTGCAACAACTTGTAGCACTAGAACTAAGTGTTCTTAGTTTTGGGATGCTCATGGAGCAAAGACCAAATCGTATCACCTGCCACCACTGAAACAAAACAGTTAAGAGGAAACACTGAAACCTGATAATCAACCAGGCGGATAATCGGAGGAATCCTGGAATCCTAGTTCTTAAAGACATTCTGGTGTTCAAGGCCTTTGCACTTTGCAAGAGATTATTTGATTATTCATCATATTCTCCTTGAAAACAATCGATTTCACTGAGGGGTTTGCAAAAAAAAAAATGTCCTTTGACGGCTCATATAAGAAGCAGAGCACCCGTGGATTATCGCTTAGCTGAAAATTCACCTGATTAATTTTCAGTGTGAGGAGATTTTCCTTACTTGAGGAAACAATGAGCGGCTGACAGGACCCAGGTCTCTGTGATGATGGAGCCTCCACAGATATGACCATCAGTGTTCTGGAAGCCGAGGGGAGGAAAAAAAAAAAAAAGAGTGAGTCACCTCAGCATCACAGGCAAACCCCTCTCTCAGCAGGTCAGTCTGATAAACAACACTAATCCACACATGTAACTTGCTACAGGCAGAGAGAGGATGGTGGCTGTTTCGGAAGGGGCCTACCTGTATATCCACCTGCCATGGCCAAAATCCATCTGTGGCGTCAACCCCACCCACAATCCTGTTCTCCTGTAACGGTGGTCGGCCACAGAATTGTTGGGCGTAGGAGGCTAAAATACCTGAATGTGATCATAATAGGCACTTCAGATTCACTCGGACCGAGGTAGCTGAACTTTTCACAGTACGACACAAAAACGCAGCTTTTGAGGATCAGCTAACGGCACATAAAATATGTTTTACAGGTGGACAAAGAGAGACAGTCATGGCGAGAGCAGGGAGGGGGATGGCGGGTGTTACTCACCTGATACGCACCAAAAAATGGCAGGAAACTGGAGTTTGGCCGACATTTTGCGATGTTTCGCGGCACAAGTAATGTTTCAACTACTGCTGGGGCAGATTCAATGATGATATCAATGATATCTCTGAAACAACAACAACAACAAAAAAAACTTCGACGCCGTTATATCTACCTGCCCTCTTCTTCAGGTGTGACTCCAGCAGTACAGGTGATAGGCTATCATTAAAAAGTTACATCTCCTTCGATAGATTCACCTCTTCGAGCGTTTTGCCGCCGACAAAATCCCTCCAGGTTGACCAAATAAGGTTGCAGGTAAATTTAGAGTGGAGGTTTCGATCACAAACAGCCAGCTACCTGTCTGCTACACGTACAGCCAATCACAACTGCTTGTCCCGCCCTCCTCATCCACCTGAGCCAATGGAATTAAAGGAATGTAAGCGGGACAAATCGTATACTATTTCCGATTTGGTTACAGACAATGCAAGCGTTCCGCCTTATTTAGCTCGATACAATCATATAAACAGGCGCCTCAATGAGCGGGTTGGCCCGTTGCTGCGATACGTCGACGCCGCCGCCATATTGGATGCGGCAGCTCTGACCCGTGAACTAATACAAGTCAATGGAGTGAACTTTATAAAGCTCCTTCTACAAAGTGCTACAAGTTAATGCCTCTCATTTACACATTCTCACACGTACCAATATATTTGGGAAACAGATATTATGCAGCCAGTTGTCCATATTTAAAGTTAAATTAAATTAAACAAGTTGACAGTATGGTAGACAGATGTCACATGTCAGGATGTGGTTAATATAGACACAGATTCAATATATAACTGTCATTTATCATCACAGTAACAGCGTTACATACATTGGCAGCTGTAAACACTCAGAAAAACATTAGAAAAATGCATACGTGGGTTTGGTGCCTACCTGTATACTAAACATATAAGGAGTAGTCATCATAGAATGTTGCATACATTGTTTTTGGTTCCTATCTGTTTCCCAAATATAGCCTATTCATACGTGTGTGAATGGGTAAATGAGAGGCATTAACTTACAGCACTTTGTAGAAGGGCGCTTTATAAAGTTCATTCCATTGACTTGTATTAGTTCACGGGGCAGTAATCTTCCGCAGCCTAGATATTGGTAAGTGATAACCTGCAATTAGCCCAAGTGTTTTTGATATTATATCTATTGTAGCCTATATATACTGTATGTTGCATTGGAGCCTTTACTTTGGAAATACTCTCATTGTAACCAATATGCGATATATGATGTTTGTTTGAGGTATAAACATTGATGTGTCAATTATCAATTCAATAATTTGCTAATAAGCCATATTATCATTTATCTTGACTAGGTAATAAATAAGGTATCTTCTTTTGGATGGGATTGCTGAATGCAATATGCCTAATTATCAAAAAACATTCCTAGACATTTGCAGATAAGTACGGACATGTCAAAGCTTTCTTCAAGGTTTTAAACATCAACTCCATGTTTTAGGAATTTTGATAAGATTCAAAGAAAAGTAGATAGCGTCTTTAAATGTGACATTCATTTTTTTCACACACTCAACTGCCAATTGCACTCATTATTTATGAGCAATTTATAGAACAAAACCACCACCGATGTAAACAACATTACATCACAAAACCCTGCAGTTTTTGTTCTTATCGAAATTAATTTTTCTTCTATTTTAGTTTTGGGATGTTATACATACTTTAGCATTCCTTACATAAATTCAAGATATTAAACCCCATTCTTTAAAACTTGCTGACACTGTTTTGAGATTGCACTGAATGTTTATTCTCTTCACTTTGTAGGGACAAGGAGTACTCCATGTATCTGCATGTGTGATAACCACTTTAACAGGTATATGTTTGAGGTGAAGGAGCTGGGATGCAGCCGGAGCACACACAAGATAAATCCTGGCTTGAAGACATGTATGATTCAACCAGGTGAAAGGTCGAACGCTGTCCTAAATGTAATACAGTAGATGTGTGTATGTAAGTGATTACATGTAAATTATAAAAGTCTTTTTACATTTTTGTGAACATATTGTGAACTCATTTGATTGGTTGTTAGAGTGTGCCACACTTCTGGGCTGCTGTTATCCTATATATATATATATTTTTTTTTTACATGACACCAAATGTTTATTCCTTCTGTCTGTCTATAAAGCTGTCTCTCTTTTTTCCTTCTCTCTTTTCCTCTCTTCCCTCCCTCCCTCTATCCCTCCCTCCCTGCCTCCCTGCCCCAGGCAGTGTGTCTAGTTTCACAGAGCAATTGAAGGTGACAGGGACAGAGAGAGAGGGAGAGGGAGGGAGGGACAGAGGGAGGACACATCACAGTATCGCCTGGGGCTACACAACAGTAGAGGAAGAGCGAGAGATGGAGGGACAAAGAGAAAAGAGAGGAGAGACTCACGAAAAGTCCTCATCGGGAATTCCATAAACAGGTAATGTGAAAACAAAGTTGCACACGAAGAGTCGAGACACGTGTGTCGCACATGTGTTTGCCCACGGGTCAACTGATAATCACTTTTTTTTAAACCACTGACGGCGTCTCTTTTGTGCGTGAGCCCCTTCCAACTCTGCTCCCCTCACTCATAATATATGAACGCATTACAGGATCCAGTCAGTAAGAGCAATTATAATGCACTCCCGTTTGTTTTTATTTTAACGACTTGATGAATATTTGTCGTGGCATCGTAACCATGGTGACTGCCTCCACCGCCGCCGCCCCCCACTCCCCCTCCCCTCCCGGCCTAGTCCACCACCCCTTCCCCATCCCCCCTTCAGCGCTGAAAAAGCGAGGGATGGCGAGCGAGAGAGAGAGAGAGAGAGAGAGAGAGAGAGAGAGAGAGGTGACAGGAATGAACTAACAAGATGCACTAAAAAAAATGCATGTCCTGGAGCTACATGAATCTTTGCAGTGAAGCACGCGGCCGTCTCTCTCTCGCTCTCTCTCTCTCTCACACACACACACACACACACACACACACATACACACACACACTCACTCACACGCACATTATTGCACTCAGCACATAGGGATCACATAGGTTAAGCCACATTCCAACAACTGGAACACAATAAGATGCAACCAGTTCTAAATAAAGGAAAAACAAAAGCCAGAAAACGTGGGGGTGGGATTGGAAGGGCGTGAATGGGGGGTTGTTAATAACATGCATTTAGGTTTAGTTTAAAGGGGCACTGTGTAGTTTTGGTAAAGAAATTCAAACACAATTTTGATATTTACAATATTAATGAAGTGCAAACCGAGAAATATTTGTTTTTTCCATAACTGAATAAACAAACTGTTCTCGGGGGGAACATAAAGGTCCCCAGAACGCTGTATGAAGCTAGAAAGGTGGCAGGGTCCGCCACATATAAACAAAGTAAAACAGGATGAAATTGTGTTGTCCTTTTAAGGTCAGTTTGTTTATTCAGTTCATTCAGTTACGAAAAGAAGAGTTTTTTTTATGCAGGCCTTAAAAATATCAGTCAATGATGATCTTTCTCTTCTGATTAAAATTTAATTCCCGAAACTACATAGCGCACCATTTTTTTTTTAGCTCTTTCTTTCTTTCTCCTCATTGAAGTGCTTTTTCTCACTCTTGCTCAAACCCTCGACAGAAGTACAATTTTGAAGTACTTCTACATGAGTATTTCCTTTTCTTTTTTTGCAACTTTTAACTTCTACTGTACCAAATTTCAAGGGAAATTCAGTATTTTATGATTTAACACCAACCATATTGTGATCTTGTAAAATGTAAAGCATTGTAACGGATTACTAGATTTGATAGAGCAGCTAAAATGAGCTTCACCTCGACCAGATTTGCACATTAAAATGCTGCCTATGAATCAGCAATAATTAGATATACAATCATTCTACATAATGAGCGATAATTTGGATGCTTGAAGTATACTTTGCTGATCATATGACTGCACTTTTTACCTTATTTAACTCATGAAATGTACTTGCATTGAGTATTTCTATCGTGTGATATTGGCACTTTTACTTAACTAAAGAATCTGAATGCTCCCTCCTACCACCGTTGTTCTTACTCCTTCTTACCTTTGAACTTGTCAAGTCCTTTCCTTTCTCCGAGGCACGTCTCGGAGGAAAGTAACAGAGAAAGGGGGGGGGAGTCAGAGCAATGGGGGCAGCGGAGAAAGAATAGCATAGTATGAAAGAGAGAGGGAGCGACAGAGAGAAAGGGAGCGCAAAGTCTTGTCAACCGGAAATAAAACAAGCTGGCACCCTCCCCATCCCCAAGCCCCTACACCCACCCCAAAGTCACATACTTCCTCTTCACTCTCTCTATCTCTCCCCCTCTGCCTCCCTGCTTCCATCTTCCATCTCTCTTCTCTTTCTCTCCCTTCCGCTGCAAAGAGATATATTTAAACCCCGGGTCTACTCTGCTCTCGCTCTTTGACTCGACCATACATACCGTCATACCTGCGTCATTACTTACAACTCACATCAGACCTTGTGTGTCTTATCACCGAGGGTTTCAGTATGGACCTCCCTTTACCCCCGTCTGGGGTCAGACAATGCCTTTGTTTATTGTCCCATAGCTGTAAGGCCATTGTGATATAGCAGGAGAACAATACCTCTGCGAACAGGGAACAATGCACAGGTGCTCTGTTACACAAACTCAGCGCATGTTTGAGCTCTAGCCCTCCTATAGCAGCACTGTAGGCCTTAAACACTAGTGCAAGGTGTGAATTACTTTATCCATATGTGCATAATATGAGTTATATCATTTGGAAAGGAAGACATAAAGTTGAATCAATTAGTTAAATAATTGATTAGTTGACAGAACAATAATCTGCAGCTAGTGATTCATTGTTTTTACAATTTAGTTTTTAACAAAAGTACAAAACTAGACCGTGAGACTGTGCCACATGTTCTTACGTTATCGTGAATTCAACTGGCTCACTTTGGGTTTGATCACCAAAAAATGACATTTTGAAGACATTTGAATTCGGATGTGACACTTTAAATATTTCAGGTGTTAATCACAAAATCAAACAATAATGAAAACAGTTAATCGCAGCCAAAGCGAAAAGAGAAACAAACGCTTTTATAAGGCAGCATGATTAACTGACACCGTCCATAAGAAGAGTATTGCATATTTTATGTGTATATTATCATGTTATAATGACAATATTGATGATAATAATAATAATATAACAATACATTTTTATTTCAAAGGCACCATACATCATAAAATGTAAATTAGAAACAACAAAACACCCATTATTGAACGTGCACAACTAAAATATACAGTAAGTAGTAACGCCGTAATAAAACTAAGCACCTGTAATAAAACATCCTTTCAGTTAGAATCAAGACATACAATAGCAGCCAATGAGTTGATATTGAGTTTTAAAAAGGATGCAGTTAAGTTGAGTAGGCTGGTGGGATAAATAGGATCCAGCTGACATGTAGAGTTATTGGATTTAGACTGAAGTCACAAAGGTCCGTAGAGGGTAGAGAGAAAAATGTGTTGGTTTCTGATGTTGCTAAATTAGTAAAATAAATATCCAACAAGTATCTGGGGATTGGACAGAGTTTAATATTGTTTATTTCGACATTAACATCTTTATCACATCAGAACATTGAATTACATCAATTCAATGACAATTATTGATGAGCTAAACATTACTAACAAGCGACCTAGTTACATGACAGAGAAGTTTAAATATGTTTTTAAGGATCAATGATCCAGACTGTAAAATAATCTTTTTTAACAAGAATACTCATCTTTATATCTCTCTATGTCTGATATTACTACTCATAATTATCCAGCAATAACATGTTTTTGTATGTGTGACATCATACAGTAAGAGTGCCCCAAGCAGGCAGAGAAATATCTTCAATAATGTATTACTAAGCCTAATGTTGCATATTTTTAGGCTTGGGCGGTATCCTAATTTTATACCGCCCAAATATTGCGATACACGATATTATGACAACATAAAATACAAATATTTTAATTTTAAACAAAGGACTGAGAGGTTGATATGCCTCACCTCTTTACTTGTCCCTTCGCAACAACACATACAACACTTTTAAATGACAAAATAACGTTAAGTAAGAACTTTTAAATAAGAACTTTGATGCAAAGACAACTGAATAGCCAACAGTATTGTAGCTAGACAGCTTCTCTTTCACTGATTTCCTTCCCTTTAAATTCTAGAGGGCCAGTCAGGTGAGAATAAAAAAATTAATAATTAGAATTAAAATACAGTCAGAGCAGTCCCTCTCAGGTCAAGAATCACACAGCTGTTCGATATTCAAATATCGTGATAGTCAATCATATCCAATATTGACCCAAGCCTACTTGTTATTATAGAAACGTTTCTAACTGCATACATTCGTTTGTTTTAATGTAACGTGTAAAAGGCATTTTACTGCTTTGCCTTATAGTCAATTCCTAATAATCATAAAATTACCAAAAGGAATCTATTAGCTGAATGCATTATTTACAATACAAACCAATAGCAGACACACATGGACAATTCAAAGCTTTGTCAAAGTTTCAAAAACATCGCTTGTAAGCATTCAGACAAGGGTCATTAAAAATGGCATTGTCTGTTTGTTTATTTGTTAGGATACCCTAAAGCACAAAACGTGCTTTCATGTGAAAAACATACATTAAACATAACAGTCCACACAAATACATTTGAAACCGTACATTACATATTATAGCTTTACACACGTCAAACATTAGACATACGTAATGTGTCGTACCCTAAATATATGATTTTTGGAAGGTGATTCCTAATTTGCTTTTTAAGCATTGATTCTGTTTTAATTCGGTGGGTAATAGTTGTAAAGAATTCCGTGTTTCTCATGTTTTCATTAAGTTTGATCTACTGATGTCGGTTGTCTGGTTTGTGTAAAAAACTGACACGCTTGACTGCCAATCATGCTCAATATTTATGTGCAATTTATTGTTAAAATTGAATTCCATCATCTATTTATCATCTACTATCTCTCCATTATCTGTGCTTTATGCTCTACTCTCTCGGCCTCCCCTCCTCCTCTCGCTGGCATTAAGTTCAAACTTGACACTGATGTTGACTCACTTTGTCACCCCTCGGTGGCTCCCTCTCTCTCTCTCTCTCTCTCTCTCTCTCTCTCTCTCTCTCTCTCTCTCTCTCTCTCTCTCTCTCTCTCTCTCTCTCTCTCTCTCTCTCTCTCTCTCTCTCTCTCCATCGCTTGGAGGACAAGAGTGCCCGCAGACGCATTTCTCTCCAGAGCCCCCCCTCTCCCTCTTTCACTCTCTCTCACCCTGTCTAACTCTCTCCATCTCTCTCCTACTCTCTCCTTTACACACACACACATACACACACACACACACACACACACACAGTGTTATCAACAAAGCTGGAGAACAAGGGACGCAGGGGGAACAGGGGAATAAAGGTCCACAGAGGAGGAAAGTAACGCACAGGACCCCCGCATCATTTTACCTGGACACTTGGTAAGTTTGCTAAAAATCTAGTCTTTGCTGTGTTTTCGTGTGTGCGTGCTGAGAGCTTTAAAAACGGACTTTGGTCGTGGCTTTGGGGTCGACGACAAGTTAATAATTTCTTTAATTAACAGACAATTGTGTGAATTAATCGTCCCGGGGCTGCTTTGTCCAAATGAAAGAAGTTTGACCTTTGACATCGTGCTGCTGCAGTAGTTTGCGAGATTTGCTTGAGTCTTGACGTACCTTTGTATTCCTTTCTGACTCCCCAAAGAGGAAATTTCCCATAAAAACGGAAGAGTTAGGTCAGATAGAAGGAGAAGATAACAGCCTAAATTCATCTCTAACTTGAACACATACAGATAATGATATTTATGGTTGTACTCCGACACCATAGTGAAAGTTAAATTACGGGTTTTGTTCGAATGTTTTATGAGAGATTTTGTGTGTGTGTGATGCCAGTTTGCCTTTTCATGCATGCGTGTGTGTGCTTGCATACTCGGGCTCATCACCAGAGATAGGGCTAAAAGCAAGTAGCATAATAAATGTCATAGCTTTCAGAGTGGGTTCTAATGTACCTTCGCTCCCCATGGTATACTAGCATACCAATGTATAACACACACACGTTACGACAGCAGGCATGTAACTAACTCCATTTCTGTCTGTCATCGTGAGGCTAATTCACCACAATGCCGACCATGTGTGAACTCATGCGATATGAACCCCTCCTTCTTCTTCTTCTTCTCTTCTACTACCCCCCCTTCCTCCCACCCCTCAGGAGGAGGAAGGATTGGAGGATCGAAGGAGGGAGAGAGAGGAGCCAAAGGTGACGGTAAACAGGGGCGGACACGCGCAGGACAGGACTGTTTTTATTTTTCTCTCCATGGTGGTTTGGACACTCGTAGTATGTATGAGAAGTTAACCATGCTGAACCTGCAGAGCGGCTCAAACTGGAGCGGGCCTAATAACTGGTACCATGACCCCACCGGCGTTCAGACGCAACACAGCACAGGTGAGGGGGAACTTCTCAACACATGTCAGTGAAATGTGGCCCTCCTGGCTGGCTCGCCAACTTCCTGTTCGCTCAAAGCATGAATCTCCCATTATTCCGAAAATGATAGAAATTCTCTTGACACTTCCACATCTCTTTTGTCACCTTCCTCCATTCCAGTGTCTGAGGGCTGTCTGCTGGACACCGAGGGCAGCATGGGGGGAGAGGCAGGGGGAGGAGGGACGGGCCGAGGGGGAGGAGTCCCCGTGGAGAGGGACGAGGGCGAGGAGTCTCAGCTGAGGCTGCAGCTCAAGAGGAAGCTGCAGAGGAACAGGACCAGCTTCACGCAGGAGCAGATCGAGGCTCTGGAGAAAGGTCAGGCCATTGCAAGCACGCACAGCGCTCTGCTTTTCAGCCAATCGCCGCCCTCCTTGAGCCAGACCAGAGTGTGTCATGACGCAGCTTATCCTGCTGTTTTTTTTTCCCTGCCAACACCTTTACAGCAGAGGACTTAAATATTAGAAATCACAAACATGCAAGCAAAAATCAGGCTGATTTTGTGCCTGACTTTTCATTTAAAGACAGGATTTTTTTTTTTTCTATCACTGCAAGAAATAGCAAACCCGTGAACACTTCCAGATGCAAATAATCCAGAATCTTTAACTCTGCAAATATTCCTTATCTGTTCCAAAAAGCCTCTGGCAGCAGTCTTGATAATGCATCATTACTGTGGCTGTATTATGCAGCGAGATGTGGCCCTCGTAGCCCTGATATCCGCTGAGAGGGATCAGAAAGCCACCCTTGACTGGATATGGCTGCAGCGGGCCCTTGAGCTAAATAAGGACGCAATGTCCACTGTGCAGCCGAGCGGAAATGTATCAGTGTGGTCACTCTGTGCAAATGACATTAATGAGGTACACTGACCTCAGTGCGCGGCCAAGGCACAATAACAATCATGTGTTGACACAGACGCCAATTATAACCAAGCCAATTATAACAATTTGTGAGACAGACTTAATTCAGAGAGCCAGCATTGTTGTCTTTGTGCAATATGGATTTATTAACCAGTGTCACCAGTGTGAACTTCAGTTGGTGATGTGTTGTGCATTATATTTTCATCAATTAAAAAAGACACTCCCATAATGAGTCATCCGGCTGCCTTTCAAGTCTGTCAATAACAAAAGTTTAACTGATTTATTTGCTTTGTTTTCCCTCTTGACACTTGCCAAACTGACATAAGCGCAGACAGTAACATCTATAAAGACGTCTCCATTACGAGACCTGAAACTTCAGAGTTCATTAGGATGACTCAGACTGTCAGTTAGAGGGTGAGGCATATTCTCGTTTCGACTTGTCAACAACAAAAATGTCAGCAGTTTGTCAACTATAAATTAACTGCCACAATGAGAGATGATACTCTGATGCAGAATGTCTCAGTGAAACAAACACAGACACTGTTGTTTAAACAGCAGCTGGAATTAAGTCACCTCAACTTACTCTCTGTCTGTTATATGCTGTGAGTCAGGACGCCGAATAGCTATACTGATCATTAAGGTAACACTTTAAAATATCCATCAATACTAAATTTATAGTTAATTAAACGTTAGTTAATGGTAATTGCTCTGGTAACAAACAAGGAACCGCTCTGTGAATCATTAAAATGTTATCATATAAACTACTACTACTACTATAGATTAACTACACAGTATTTATTAACAATTTACAAAATCTGTTGCTTAATAAACAGTTAATAAAGCATTTTATTATTTGTTAACAATGAAAATAACCTAAACTAAAGTCTAAAGTCTAGTTAACCATAAATTCACCATTTTTTAATGATGGTTATTATAAAGTGTGACGAATGCATCAACTGATCAGTAAGAATTTAGAGAATAAATGACCACAAAATAATTTTTCTTCTTCAGTTTAGTTTTAGTCAGCCTGAGTGCTCAGGCAGCGTCTCAACTTGAATCCTTTCATTTGAACTTTCTGCATGTTCCATAATGATCAATAATTTATACAAAGTGCAACAGATAAATATTTTAAATATGGTTGTAAGAATACATCTCAGCTTTCTGGATTTGTATATCCCATGGCAAGATAATTAGCGACGCTGATCTTAAGCACCCGATATGCAGGTTAATATCTGTTGAGATTATCGGGTAATTAAAGATGGTTATGACTTGTTTTCATTTGAATCTTCGTGAAGCTCGATTTTTTTTTCCCCCTTTCACATGAAAAGACAGATGCAAGTGCAAAACATGTTAACATCGCGCGGCGAGGGTTATCAGACGAGCTGCTCTCCAGTCGTCCTGTCATCCTCGATTAAGACTCACACTGCGTGTTTGACATTAGTTAATGTCTTCCACAGAGTTTGAAAGGACACATTACCCAGACGTCTTTGCGAGGGAGAGATTGGCAAACAAGATTGATCTACCAGAGGCCAGGATACAGGTACCTGAACCCATTTAATTGATATAACCCTGATGCTCAACCTGTAACGGCGCGTTACATGTTGTCTTGTAAGATACACCGACATGATGAAAGGACCTCTTTGATTGACAGGTGTGGTTCTCAAACCGAAGAGCCAAGTGGAGGAGGGAGGAGAAGCTGCGCAATCAAAGGAGGTCAGGGGGCGTGACTTCCTGTTCACAGAGCCAAGCCCCTCTGACCACTTCCTTCAATACGTCCGTCTATCATCAGCAGCACGGCAGCAGTTCAGGTAAACGCCACACTGAAGGAGGATTGTTTAAAGGTGCACCATGGAAAGATCTTCGCTGAATTATTTTTTTCTGCCTAGACAAACTAAATAAACAAACTCTCCTTGTTTTCATGGCTGAATAAACAAACTGACCTTGAAGGACAACAGAATTCATACTGTTTCCTTCATGTTTATGTGTGGCGGACCCTGCCATCGTTCTAGCTTCAAACAGTATTCTGGTAAACCTTATTTTCCTCTGATTACAGCTTGTTTATTCAGTTATGGAAAAAAAAATATATTTCTGAGTTTGTATTTTTATCTTATTAATATTGTAAATATTAAAATTTCCAGTTTGGATTTCTTCTCCCCTTTAACTTACACTCGTTAATAACATGTGCGGATTGGCTCACTCAAACAGCACGACTGATACTTGAAGCTCTGTATGATTTATATATTTGGTGACAGAAATATATAACTAGTTCATAATTATAAACGTCAGAGCTCCTCTCTGCTTGACATTTCGCAGGCAGCCAAACCATTAGAGTTTCTCCATTAGAGCGCATCTATATTACAACATCTCCACAGCGATGTGTGTGTGTGTGTGTGTGTGTGTGTGTGTGTGTGTGTGTGTTTGTGTGTATGTGTGCTCACCATCTCGCTCTGTGTGTCTCTCTCCAGGGTCCATGTTGAGTCAGGCTGAGTCGTCCCTGCCCAGCTACAGCTCCCTGTCAGTGTTCTCATCTGGAGTCCAGGTTGGACATCTTCATCATCATCATCATCATCATTCATCATTCATCATTCATCAGCACCTTCCAAACTTTACCAAAGCAGGTCACCATCTCAGAGCAGAACCTGTTTATTAACTCCTTGACTCAACATCAAGGGTATAAAACATACAATAATGAAAGTAAGAGTCTTATAATGATTATATTAATCATCATAAATCATAAAACAATGCATTACTAAAAACTAAACTCAAACTATGAATATTGCTGTTGTTCAGGTCAATTTTGAATTAACAATTATGATACATTTCCAGTCATTATTATTTATTAATAACAACAATATGAGTAAATGAAAATTAGAGATAACAAAAAATGCAACAACAATGAAAATGTGGACATTTTTGAATAAGATTATGAATAGGATTTTAAGTTTGATTTTTTTTTTATGTTGTAAACAATGACTTAAATCTTGATTCTGATTAGATTTAACTCCTTATTAATATCATATTTTAGACACACATCAAGGTATTTTATGTACATGAAACTTGATTATAATATATACAGCAACTCGTTGTTTGAGTCATTAGAGTTGTGAAATGGCTGTAGAGAAAATAAGCAACTGGTGATGCACATTTGTTTTTGTGACGACTAACAGCGGTCTTCATCACGTCAAATTTTATTAAACGAAACTCACTGTCAGCAGGCCATTTTGTTTGAGCGTCACCAGAATTAAAATTAATTTTGAAACTAGAGGGCAGTTACAAAGCTGCTTTACTTAGATGGATTTATAAAAGCTTGGGGAACTAGACTAGATATTTTTCCTGTGGGCACTTATGGACAAACGCACACTGCTTATAGTCCGCAGTGCTTTTAATTGTACAAAATTATCGTCCCAGCCTCAACAGCAGCATCAAAACACACATTATTTTAATTTCGTGTTAAACGTGAGAACTGTACAAAACTCTCTTCTTCTTCTTCTTCTTCTATGAAATGTCATGCACAAACCTCAATACAAATATTTCAGACCAGTGGTATCGAGACCTGAGTGCCAAAATTTAATCTTCACCTATTGTTTTGTATTGATAAAATGTATAATGGTTATTATATGATGTTTATTTTGTTTTTTTTTTACTTAAAACATCTTGTGAGCCATATTGAACCTTATGACAGACAACTTTGCCTCGTGGGCTGTGCAGAATCAAAGCGTAGGCATTGTAGGTGCATGCCGAGGGCCTTATTGGCACAAGGGGGCCCGGACAGAAGAGAAAATCAAACACCTAGTTTAAATAATGTTTAACATACATTTTGAAATATTTAAAAATATATAAAAGAATATCCAGTCTGAAACTTTATTTCAATGTTTATATATTTATTAATTTTTTATAAACACACACAACGTTAGCTACAGTTTTCTTATAAGAACACGACTAACCAATTGCCTCGGAATACCGAAATAAAAATAAATACGCTAAAATACAATATAATAATAATAATCATGGGGCGTTTAAGTAATTTTGTTTAATTACCAAATATTAAAATGTGCATTTATTGAGGGTCCAAAAAAAGAGCTGCACATTGTGACTGATAGAAAAAAATATATATCTTTCATTTTATGCATTAAATTGTATTTTAGTTACATTTTAGACTCGTCAGTTTTCTCTTGTGTCTCGTTAAAGTAATCGGACACCCATTGGTCGTCTTTCAGGGGTCTGTGAAAAGCAAAAATTCAAAATTGCACAATCCAAAGAATGTGAGCTGCTCCTGCTGTGCTTCACCTCTACCATACAACACCACATTAGCACCACCATGTGGTTAAACTGAAAACCATGCTGCCTTTACGCCACGTGGTGCAGTTCAAGGACCATTCATACTGAAAAAAGCCGTTTTCTTCTACAATAAAGTCATTTCTGTGGTTTCAATGTGAATCTTACTCAAATCTTTTCTCTCCCTCACTCCTCCTCTCTCAGTCTATTCCTCCCCAGTCGGCCTCCTCCTACTCCTGCATGTTGCCTCCATCACCCTCTGCCCCGCGCAGCTTTGACTCATCGGCGTACTCCTCACCACATCTGCAGACTCCGTCCTCAGCCAACTCCAACACTGGTGAGTGTTCTTACTCACTTTATGTCTGTGATCGCTAACTGCTCGCTGAAATGCACGCTAACAGAAGCTCCCGCAGACTAACTGTCTCTGTTTTACCTCTCCCTCTCTTCCACTCAGGGCTCATATCGCCTGGTGTTTCAGTGCCGGTCCAGGTTCCAGGAACTGATCAGCAGGGCATGAGTCACAACCTGGGTCAGTACTGGGCCAGATTACAGTGAACAACAGACAATCGCTGCCGACCGGCAACAGAAAAGATGGAGGGAGAAAATAGGGGCATGTAACAAAAAAGTGTGAAGAAAATGGGGGGACACACGGGTTTTAAGGAAGCACAGGACTGAGCTATAAAGGGGGCCTGGATGAGTTGCATCCCGAAATGCATTAAATGTTTACAAATTCAGCCAAGAGCAGCTTTGGTTGCACTTGACAGTACTCTGGCCAGACTGGTATTTGCTTAGTACTATCAGGTTGGTTATAAATGAGATCCATTTGAGGTGAGTGCAGGATTGAAATAGAACCAGGATTAGGATCAAGATTAATTCAGGGTTTCGGTTACACTGTCTTTGGGTGCAGCAAGTGACCTGACAGTATGATTATTTAGTAATATTGTGTTGAACATTTTGGCCTTTAGTTAAAGTTAATGATCTAAAAACAAAATGCACACAAAAAACTAGAATGGCACGCAGCAGAGAGCATACCTCCATCAAGGCCCCACAGTCCACTTTAATTGAATCAAGCCACATCCAATATAAAAGAAAACATATTCAAATCCACTAGATCCAGATTTTTATTTGGATCCGCATCAATTTGTACTCACTCATCGATACCAGCCATCATAATACGCCTAATTTTTTTTCATCCGGATTCACAGATTATTCCCTGAGAGATTAACGAAAATGTCGGCATCTTGCAATATTGTCAGAAGTGAGAAAAAAAACTTGTATCCATGTCTTTACCCCGAATTGTTACCCCGAAAATAAAGGGGGTCTATTCTGGGCAGAGCCAGAATAGACCCCCTTTACTTTTGGTGCGAATTCGATCCATCCTCCATCCAAGTTTCATGGAAATCCGTTGAGTAGTTTTGTGTAATCCTGTTGACAAACCAACAAACAAACAGACAAGGGTGTAAACAACCTTCTTGGTGGAGGTAAGCAAAAAAATAGGGAAACAGAAATCACAATCTGGTTTAAAGTAAAGCCTAACCGATACCAAATCTGATATTGTAATATATACTTTATTAGATGTGCTTATAAAACACTTAAGATATGTAACAAAGGGAGGATCTTCTACAGTTTACCAATAAACACTGACCTGAAACAATAAAATTCACTGAGAAATTGAATCGATTTAAATTATTCCAAGAATCTTTTGCTGCATGATAATCTCTCTAAAACAAAAAATGTTCATGTCTGCTTATATAAGGCAACATATACAGTGATTTGTCAGTAAGCTCGACCAAAAAAGCTCTGAAAAGCCAGACTTTTGACTTTAGATTATTCATTAACTCATGTTTTAACATATGTTATTCACTGAAGTGGCAGAAGAGGTTTGAATTACAGACAATTTAGAAAGTTGACCTGAGGTTTCTATGAGGTTTCGGCCCATAAACGGAAATTAGAATAATAATAATAATAATAATAATAATAATAAAAAACAATCTTTAAATGTCACCTGGAAGTATATTAAAAGTGGAAAAAAAAATTTGCTTATACATGCTGAACTAATGGAAGAGTTATGATTATGACTCCCCCATTCAGAAATGCTTCAGTAAGTGATTCAGTGGTACTAAGGAAATGCCAGCAGATGTCTGTATTGTGAAGTGTGACCACAGTTTCTTGTTACTTGAGCAGCTCAATGATATTGTGATAGCGAGCTTGTTCCCTTACGCTGTCTGAGGCTACTGTGAAGATTTTAGACTCGCTTATGGCAATCACTTTTACTAAAACTTAAAAATGTACCATAAAAAAAAATGAAATCCTACCTACCCTGCCAGCAACGTTACACTAAGACTGATACTGCATATTTTTGTACAGACATCTGTGTATGATGAAGATAACTGTGGAATATTGTCGGATATTATCAGAGGGAAGAATGTAGCACGGTGTGGACTCAAGATCACAAATTTCTCTTTAAATTAAGATTGCACCATATCCGTATTGGTATCGAATATTGTCTGATACAAGGCAAAACGTGAAAATATTACAAATATACAGGTATCGCAGATTTTTGCCAAAAACCAGAGTTAAGCAATTGTCTTTTGGTTTAATATACACATATAAATACATATTTTCTTTAAATCAAATCAATCAAAAAAAGAGAAGCAAGTCCGTGACACAAATAGAAGTGATACAAACATGGATTGGCTGGATTTTTTTTGCACATCACTAATAAAACATATCAATCAGCCAGTGACAATCAATGAGGCTGTCTTCAACTAGCACATGCAAACACTTGCTCGCAAGACTGACAATCAAAGCTGGAGGTAGAGGAGATTAAAAAAAAAATGGAAAAACTGTGAATTTCTTTTGCAACACTGTCCATGCAATAGCAACAACATTATCAACTGTGCATGACCAAAACAAGGCGCTACAGACAATCAGCTACTTGCAGAAATAAATCGAGTATTGTACAAAACCGTTACTGTACTTTGCAGAGTTTTCACCTCTGCTCACTTTCCTCTGACTGTATTGTTTTTGTTGATGCATCTCAGTTTAAACTCATATGAAACATCTTCCAGCTCTTATTTATTTGTCTTTTCACTCGTTCACATAAGTCCTCTGTGTTGTTTCTGTTGTTGTTGTGTGTTGTGTTAGTACTGTATAGCTACCAAGAGTCAACCCTTTTGTGAAGGCCTTGGATCCCTTTAATGAAAATAAAACTGTGTGTAATGAATATCGATTTGCAGGTCTTTATTTCTGATTTAATGTCACATTTTCCTGACTGTCCGTATGTATTATTATGATTATTTATAATAAACATTTTCAATAGGATGTGAAAAATATTAATTTCATTGATCTGATTATTAAACCTTTAAAACATAATCGGCAACATTGTAATTGAAGTGTAGCTAATCAACACAAAATAGAATTAGGATTTGGCTTACTTAAAGGGGCAATATGTAAAGATTTTAGTGTAAAACATGAAAAAAAACAGCTAGAAATATCAACTGGATGTAAATTAAAAGCAAGTTTGACATTGTGGTGTCGTTGTATTTGTGTTGCAGAAATATCTACTGAAGTTAGCATGCTAAGCAGCTAGCCCTTCCCATCCCTGTCCAAAGCTCTTGTGCTTGCGGTGTAAACACTAACACTTCCCTAGTCCCCGGGCTCTAAGTCCAAACCGCTAGCTGCTCTGCTAATCGAGCTAACTAGCTACGGCAGCTACAGTTGGCAGCAGTTAGGGTGTTGATAACCCTGCCCACATATTGCACCTTTATAGCTGCTATAATCAGTATTTTTATATTAACAATGGATCACATGATTGACGCAAAATGACTATTTGGTTGGACTCTCACTGCTCTCGCCAGCCCCATTTACCAATTAAAATTGTGGCTACGTTGACGCACAGGATTCAACCGCGAGGTAGTAGATGGAACAGAATGTAGTGTCGTTTAATTGTAAATGTGTTTTGTTCTATTGAGAGGTAGATGTAAGTAAAAAATGTCAGACACATCTCTTGTTTTAAGTCAACTTTTGCAAAGTAGTTACTTAATGGAGTCAGCCACAACCACAAACACTCCCAGAGACACTCATACCCAAGCACTAATGTGTGTCAGAGGGCAGGTTGGTACAGTGGACCACACCACTGTGAGCCACGTGAAGGGGGGACCCGAGCAATTACAGATATTATAAATTATCATGTTTTTAGTCTATATTTAGCTCAAGTATTTCAATGCATTTTGTTGTATAACCTAAATTATATGTTTACAATGATGCCGACTATTCAGGGGGATAGCTCCGTATTGTTCCCAGGAGGGGGTTATCTGGATCCCCCTGACCCTAGGATTCATCTGCAATGGTGGCTGTTTAACAGTGAAGACAACACCTCCCATGATCCTGCACTACTTCTCAACATCCACAAACTCTTTTGTTTGTTTCACTGTTTTGATTGATCAACCCCTATAGGGACAGAAATCACATTCTTTGCATTAAAAGGGTTAAAATATGTCAATGTTTTGTTTACAACACGTTTCTGCTGCCCCCAAGTGGCCAAAAAGCAGTTGATGCAGGTTTAAAATATTTTATTTGTTTCAGATAATGGAGGTCCGCAATCGTGCTCTTTCAGACTTCAGCTTTGGATATTGTTAAAACCAGAAAACAGCAAACCTGACAAGCAGGTTGAGGGAACTACAGCATTAATGGAACGTTCATCATGATACCCAACCGTTGTTTTCCACTGGTGCAGCGACATGAAGTGGACATGAAGGAAATGGACCACCCATTAACAGGGCAGCATTTGTGCTAATGGCATGACTCACTTAGCTCCCTGGAGGATGGACAGAAATTAAAGACTGGAGGAGAGGAGGAAGAGGGGGGAGGATAGACAGGGAAACATAATACCAGTGATGGTTTGCAGAGAGACTGACCCACAAGCATTATGGGACTCTAAGATGGGATGTGAGATGCCGCTGCACTCCATCAACTTCTCTCAAATGTATTTTTGAGTAATAATTTGTCTTGAATAATACTGGTAAAATAATTCTTGCTGAAAATCATAACTACTGTGTAATTACGTACCGAAAGTGACGTTTTTATTAACATTTGAATCATTCAGCAGGCTTTATTTTGTAATAAACCAGACCTTGTTTGTTACATATTGTTGCAAACATAACCGCAGAGCCTTTGTTATGAAAGTCTCAACCAGACATGGTGTATAACTTTTGAGACTTGACCGTGGAGCCTTTCACGTCCAATACTGACTCTAGAGTTGACCAACCTGCCAAATTTGATCAGTTGGTAATGAAAACATGCTGGATATGTTTTTTGGGGGAAGGGGAGGGATGTGTTTCATATAACCGTCATCTCGGGGGTACACCACTTTGCTTCAAGTGCTCTTCTAAGGTCTCAAATATGGTAAATGTGTCATCTACAGAGTGCTGTGAGTGCATTAATGAGAACCTGGGGGCCAGCGGGGCCCAAGAAGAAATGTTTGCCCCTGGGCCTCTGAACATGTAAACTCGGCCATGCTGGAGTCAATCCAACATGGCACCTGCTTTGTGTTTTAGCTCTTTAATTCAAGGAGATCCATCCAATGCATAGTTAGACCCCTAACCTTCTGGAAAAGAGCTGATCATTGTAATAAGCTTTTATTAATGACGTTACATTTATAATAGCAGACTTTTGTTGTAAAACTTTGTAATAAACATCATTACTAAATGGTAAATTAATAGTTAAACAAATAAGTACTTAAATAAATTGAATATCTATACATTCAAAGCATTAAGATAAATATTCATTTATTTGAGCATTTTGTTAAAAGGTTTTATTCGTTTATTTAGGCATGTCATTATACCGTTATTAAAGTGTTTACATATTTAGTTTTAGCTGTTAAAACCCTCCATAACGAACCTTTTTCTCATGGAAGCATTAAGGAAGTTGGTTTAGTGTTTAATTCAATTTAATAACGAGATCAGCAGTGCACGCTCTCCGGAGCTGTGTGTCGCGCGCATCACGGGCGAATATAAAGGAAGTCAATGAGCGGCTGTCTTTGATACTGATACTGAGGAGAGAGGCAGACTGTTGACTTATCGATCAGCACCGCCTAGTCCCAGAAGAACCGAAGCTCCAGAGGAGAAACAAAGGTGAGCTTTGTCTGAGATGCTGCTGCAGTCAGCAGCGACGAAATGCCCCTGTTTGCTCCAGATGTGAAGTGTTGTGATGATAACGGAGCGCGTCTGTTGCAGCGGCCGTCTGGGATGGAGTTGGGTCTCCTGGTGTTGATGCTTTTGACCTTATCGGGAAGCACATCTGCACAGTCCGACCAGTACAGCAGAGCAGTGGTGAGTGTTGAAGAGAGGAATCATGTCCTCTTATTTAAACTCTGAAAAGTGTGTGTGTGTGGCTGTCCTGTCACCTTCCTTTCATTATTGATTAATAATGTAATGTGAGACTGAGTTTTGTCTTTAAATCGCATTATTATCTGATTTTCCTTTAAGAAGAAAGGCACTTTCTTGAGCAGAAAATCATAGGCTTGTTTTGCTCAGTCTCACTCTTATATATGATGATGGGCGAGTGGAGGATCACTTTGTTGATTATATATGTGACTGTAGGCGTTTTGAATCCCAGCCAAGTCAGTTTAGGAACAAATATTTACACAGCCAGTGAGAGTGATTTATTTTTAAGGGAAAAAATGACCCTGCATTCTTGTGTGCATGTGTTTGTTGTGCTCAAATGTGACCGCTGGTGGGGCTCTCTTTGCATCAGGCTCTCACAGACTTTTCTCTGATTTATATGGAAGTCTTATTGGGCCGCATGATATATGGCGAAAAGAGTCTGATGCGCATGAGGCAGTGTTCAGATGACTCATGAGGCCAATAAAAATCAAGAGAAAAAGGCATCAAGTCCATATTTGTTTTGCGCATTCAGACAATTTTTTTAAAGACTCATATATTGAGAAAAGGTCAGTTTTATGAGGGAAAATGACGACCCTCAATTTGGCTGTTATGCTTCTGAGGCTTACTATGTTCAAGGCATTTCAATAAGTTCAATTCTCAGTCATGACCAAATATTTCAAATCATGAAACGCAATTTGGGTTCAGCTTTTCATTTCCGGTTGACTCTTACACACTTCCTCAAAAGAAATCAATGTTGCTCAATTTTGCACAACTTCACAATAAAGCCTGTCAGTGTTTAGTGTCTGGGAACATATTTCACTTCCTCTACCATGAAAGTCGACATTCTGCATGGTGCCGCTGGTGTCAGAGTGTGGTGGAACGTGGGGTCATGACATAATACGGCCTACCTTTCTGTTAGTGATACCAATTTGATGAAAAAAATAGCAAAACTGTATTTTTTTTTTAGGACTGAGGTGTATGTTTGAAACCAACAGAAAGACTGTTAGCTGTTAACGTGCAAGACAACACCTTTTCCTCTCTGCGACCACAACAGAAAGGTGGAGGAAGGGAAGGTTTCAAAATCTCATTTAAGAAACAGTGTTGGTTTCCTTTTGACAGAGATACACATCAACAGCAACCATACCAAGCCGAGTTCACAACCTGATTTCATTTGCAGTCCATTCTCCATTCAGTGTTTCTGATTAGAGCTTCTGGTATGCAAATTGTCAATTCAACACTGCCTTTATCCCATCAAGCAACTCACTCAACAAGGACAGGGTCATGTAATATTAATGAAGGAAAAAAAGGCTGACATAGTGCACTGTGAGGAACATGCTGGATCTGATTTATGGTAGTGGTGGAGCCGTGGATCGAATGGCCTCCATGATGTCAGCGTTTGCCCAGAATCTTTGAGTTGACTCATGTAAGAGTTGGATTTCAGTGATAGCCTCAACAGTGTCGGCAGAATAAATGTCAGCAATGTTTGTTTCTGCAAGCCACGGATGTGTTGAAAGTTCTTGCATCTCTTTAGGTTCAATTTTCAATTTTAGCTTACGTTAGGAAACAACTGGGTTTTGGGTCATGAGGATATGAGGATATATAAATGAGGATAAGGAAAATTTACTTTTCTTACAAATAGCACCGAGGTTTCGTAGAAATGACCCTGAAAACACAGCTGGACATGTCCCACGGTCTCCTTAAAAAATATCCAGAGGTTTGTCACTTACAAATGTTGAAGCGCAGTCTTGAACTGTGGTCACTGGCTTGGCACCCTTCTTGCCTTAATTTGCCCCGATTTGAAACGTCATTTCAAAAATGGTCATTTACATATAATGTGAACGTGATATGACACGTTTTGTAGAAATGTCAATATGTTCAGTAGCGTGTGACATGTACAAGTGTGATTGTATCAGTAGTTGGCAGAAACGTTAACTGCCAGCATTTTATCTGGGTTGATACTGTTGGTTCACAGATGTTTGGAGCGTGTTGTTGTTGCACAGATTACCAAATTTACTCTGGTTTCCTTGTCTTCTGTGCAGGATTGGTTGAGCAGGTATGGCTACCTTCCTCCTGCTGACCCACGCACGAGTAAACTGCAGACCAAAGATGGGCTTGAGAAAGCCATCCGTGTCATGCAGAGATTCGGTGGCGTCCAGGAGACTGGCGTGCTCGGTAACAACCAAAAACTCAAAATATATTCTGAGTATCTTAGATTTCACAAGCCCGGGGGCCACATGAGGTCTCAAACGTCCTGTAATCTGCTCTTGATTGCACACTATGTGATCTTCTTCTCTTCCAGACAGTGAAACGCTCAAACTCATGTCCACACCGCGATGCTCCCTGCCGGATATTGTTGGAAGTGAGGACATGCTGAGGAGGAGGAGGAGGAAAAGATATGCGCTGTCAGGCCTTAAGTGGCATAAGACAGACCTCACATGGAGGTACAGTATGTTTCCTGTCATGTTACATTGTGGCTTTGTCTCTTCCCTGTATGAATCATGGCCTTATATGTCATGTGTGTTCTTTTGGGGAAGTGCATCATTTGTTCCTCAAACACAAAAGCTTTTTGACTTTTTTTCTGACTCCGCGTGCATTTTAACTGGAAATCTGTTTTTTTTATCCAACAGTTCAACAAATATTTACACATGCTCATACAAATTGTTTGGATTTATTGCTTCCGTGACTGTAAAGTCTTAGTTTATTGTGAAATTTGCACCTTGCAATACGCCATCTGTGGATTAATTGCAAGATAAATGTATGATCGCTTAAACATTATAGGACAAAGTTGATTTGTAAACTCTACGTCATAACACGACAACATGCTGTACAATGGACAGAAAATACGTTAAGAAAATGAATCTGATATAGAAGAGTAAATGAAAACAAGGTTGTTGTTATTCTATATTTTTACTGAGGTTAAAAAGTGCCATTAACAGACCAAATGTGTCAATACTCCTCCAGCAATCTGCCCCAGGCCAATTCATTTCTCCTGGAGACAAAATATTTTCTCATTTCAGTAGAGTTCAGTAATTTCCCAAAACAGGGAACTGGGAATGTTTCGTTTTTACCAAATGTTACGCCAACAGCAGTTTTTAAGGACTATTTTCAGCTGCGGGATGGTACACATTTGCTGCTCTAGTGAGAATTTAGAGCAACAGGACCGTGTACACAAGATTGAAATGAATCATGTTTATAGTCATAAAAGGAAAACGTCCATGAGAACAGCAGTGAGGCTGATTGATGTGTTTTTAATGTTAATAATGTTTTTAATTTAATGTTTTCGGACAACAAACGTTGTGTCAGGCTGTGACGACACAGGCAGTTCTTGTTAGTAAGATAGTATCATAATTAACAATCATCTCTTTGTCTCCAGAATCCCTTTTGCACCTTTAAACAGGCTCTGTGGAACTTCTGTGTCGTGCTGGAAAGCCGGTTATTTTACGTTAACAGACTCCATTTCTAAACTAACATTAGCTACTGTTGCTCTATGTTAGCAGAGTAGAGAGAGTCACTGAGATGAGGCACTCGAGAACATGCATAAAGTCCCAATATTTAAGTCCTTCACAAAGAAATCCACAGTCGAGCAGCATTAAACAACATAAATCACACACAGGCTTGTATAGGCAACCAATGAAATGGGGAAGGTCTAATTTTTCACATCCCGTTACTATGTGCTCACATACGGCTATTAAAAAAGTCATTAATACATATAAAATGCTGCATATAGTTACATAGAGCCCTTTTAACTTTAGGTCAAGGAGGAAAAATTCAAAAATTCTTGAAAAACAAAATAATCAAACTGCCCTCATCACAAAAACGAGCACTGATTTTGACTGTGAGATCAGTCAGCGACAGAGAAAGACAAGCGAAGTAGTCTAAGGAGCGAAAAGTCTGTATAGACCAGTTTTTGCGCCCACTGTGAAAGTCCACAGTGAGTTATTTTAACTTAATAACGTAGTTAAGGTACGGATGTGCAACCATAGCTTACAGGAAGTTACATGAGTAATGTGGTTATCTTAGGCCAGCCCACAATCATTTCCTAAACCTGACCAGACTGTGAGCGTAGGCAGCTGCAACAGTAATGTTCTTCTGGGAACTGTGATGTATAAATCTTGTTGAAATCTAAAATCTATTCCTGTCCACAGTGTCCACAGCTACCCATCGACCACCCTCTCACCCAGAATGACACCCGGTTTGGTGGACAACATCCTGACTCGCGCCTTCAAAGCTTGGAGCGACGCGGCCCCCGTGAACTTCCGTCGGCTGTCGACTGACAGCAGGGGGGCGGCAGCTGGAGGGGACATCAGAGTGTCTTTTAACCGCTTTCTTCACGAAGACGGGTACCCTTTTGACGGGCAGGGTGGCACCTTGGCCCACGCCTTTTTCCCCACCAGGGATGAAGTGGCGGGTGACACACACTTTGATGATGATGAGATCTGGAGCTATGGAGGTATTTACTGATTGAGATGATGATGTGCTGGACACATGATGGATGTGTCTGATGCAAAAACTATAATGACATAGTGATCTGAAGTAATGAATTCAGGAAACAGAGTCCTTTGTCTGTCTGCTTACTCAGTGACGTTGAACCGTAAATACATAGTTGTTTATGTGATCCAGTAACAGCTTCACGCTTCCTCAGGTGACAGCGGCAGCACAGACTTGTTCACAGTTGCAGTGCATGAGTTTGGCCACGCACTGGGCTTGTCCCATTCCTCCTCTGATCCGTCCATCATGAGGCCCTACTACCAAGGAGCTGTGGGAGACATTAACAACTTCAAGCTGGACCTGGATGACAAACTGGCCATCCAACAGCTGTATGGTCAGTAACCAGATGGACTGACTACACTCTATAGTACATATTCATCTGTTCCACTTACATCATGCATTGATTTGTGGTGGTTTTCACGTCTGTTGGTATGTTTGCTTGATATGAAATCGACATTTTAGTTTAAAGGTGAAACTCACTAGAATTTTTGCAGTTGTACATGGTTTTTCAGTCCTCCACTTGCTGTATTGGTCAAAGACTGTTCCCCAGTCAAAAATGTTGCCCTCTCGTCAGAATTATGTTTCCTGCAAAGCCACCCAGCAGTGCAGGTTGGTAGAAGGCACACATATCAATTGGACACATACTTTTCTTTAACTGCCAACTACTGCTAATTACTGCTGGTTAGCTCAGTTAGCCATGCAGCTAGCGGTCCAGACAGGGGAGATCGGGGCCCAGGGGAGTGCTGGTGTTTAACTAGCACAGGAGATTTGGACAGGGTGGCTGGGAGCTAGCTGGTTAGCATGCTAATTCAATCGATATCAATGCAACTCAATACATACACATCATAACATCACACTGTTTACACTGCCTTACCACTCCTAACCCTTTGAGCTTAAGGCCGACATCATCATGCTAAGATGGTCACAGTGACAAAGCGAACATGCTGTACTGGTGTTTAGCAGGAAATGTTTCTCATGTTCGCCATCTTAGTTCAGCCTCCTAGCATGCTAACATTACATTTTTGCACTTAACACAAACTGCAGCTGAGGCTGATGGGAATATCCTTGGATTAACATAGTTTGGTCACAAAACAAAGTATTAGACAAACAAAAATTTTAACCTAATGACGGCAAAAGAGGGAAACAACTGTCAAAACCACGAATGTCCTCACCAAAATAGCAATCTGTACAGTGGTGTTGAATGTTTTAGTCTAGACCAAGGGGGTGAACCGACAAGCCACCAGATTGACCAATACGGATATCCTGCACCACTAACATGGCTGAAAGTCTCAGAGGGTTCCTTTTTGGCCTCTAACCCGTCCAACACTGTTCTTTACTTGATTTATTGAGGTGTAAAATGCTTACGGTCCATATAAACATGACCATTAGTGGTTTATGGGAGGCTATGGTCTTGTGATATCCCCCTAAAGACGGAGAATTGGCCTTGAACCAGTAGAAAATGTTAATGATGTTTACCTATAGTTTATATGATGACAGCTTGCTCAATTTTTTTTTTTTAAATTTCAAAATTAAAGAATTTTAAATTATAGCTTGATAAAACTCTCCACAAATTATGTAAAAAGACCATAAAAACCCAATCATGAGCCATAAACCACCCTCTGATGAAGGAATTAAAAAGTGTAGCACTAATGTGTGTAAAGGTGCATTCATCAGTTTCCTTCTGTTTTCAAAGATAGTGTTTGCATCCTGTTTGTCAACCTCTTCCGGCCACTGAGAAGAATGTCAACTGCTTGCACAGTTTATCATCAGCTTTCACCGCCTCTTCAACGTTGTCTGCTGTCACCATTCTGTCATAGGTGTGAAGGACGAGAGGCCATCAGGTGGGGTTGATCCGGACCTCCCACGCCTGCCCAGTCCACCTCCTCCAAGAGCAACACAGCCGTGAGTAGAGCCAGAGGAAAGATAAAGAGCTACTGTACATCCACCTGGATAATATGCACTTATCATTTGCATTTACTATGAATATCCTATCGATTGAACTCACTTTAATCTAAGGCAAATGAATGGTGATGAGTAATTTAAGACAAGAGGATGCAGATGAAAGCCCTCAGATCGATCCTCACTGTGACAGTGTTTGGTCTTGTTGCACCCTCTAGTGAATGTTTTGTCAAATTACATTCTATAAAATATCAGGAGTCTTGATTGAACTTTTCTGTCCCAGGTCTGAGCCCTTGTTCCCCGAGCGCTGTCAGGGAAGCTTTGATGCAGTGGCAAATATCAGGGGGGAGGTCTTCTTTTTTAAAGGTAAGGATAAAAATGTCAAATCTCCAAAATCATGTTAAATTGTTACATGACAAAAAAAATATTCAAAATGACCTGGCATTCTAGTGTTATACACAGACTTAGTGATCTCCTTCTTCATCTATAGTATGTCTGATTATATACACATGAAGGTCATTTTCACTCTTTTTTCCTGGAAAGGTGAACACTTCTGGAGAACCAAGCGAGATGGGTCTTTGGTGTCCCTCAATCCAGCTCAGATCAAAAACTTCTGGATGGGACTTCCGCCAGGAACGAACAAGATCGATGCTGTGTATGAGAGGAAGAGCGACAGCCACATCATTTTCTTTATTGGTAAGAGACGATCAAATCCCGTAGTTAGGTGTGTCTTTGGCGTCTTTTGGCTCAAAAATGAGTCAGAGTGTGGGTAGAGGTTGCGAAAGTGGTTGATTCTTCTCACGAACTTGTTAATGGTGATGCTACTTTTGACAAGGTGGTTTTAAAAGAGGATGAGTCATGGAAAGTTTAGACTTATGAATCATTTTGTTGGGATTAGTTCATGAATATCTATGAAAAGACATACTGACCACTTCCTTCATGAGTTGGTTCCTGAGTAACTATAAACCACCTGCTGAGTGACACGAACTAGTAATGACTCATTAATTACTAATTACTGAATCAATAGTTACCCTTTTTGTGTACCATCAAGTTAAATGGACACACAAACAGTAACTAATGATTAGTACAAGTTTTCTGCCTTCAAGGACACAAGCACAGACAACATGGACTCCACTGTGCTTTGTAGATTATACTGGTTTAACATGTTTGACTTTTATTAGTATAAGTCATTCAGCAACACATGAATCACACAAAAGAACATACATTCAAGGTTTCAGCCAAGACCGGTTACCTCCGATTACCTAACAGCTGTGTAATAAATCATGATGAGCAAAATATTTTGCCTCCTGTAACATGAAATACGGACCACCCTCTGTCTTCCTCCTAGAACAAGGACAGACTTAAACTTGTGGAAATACCTTCTAAAATTCTCAAACTTTCCTCCATCTGTCCAGGGTCTCAATACTGGGTCTTCAAAGACACGGTGGCCATGACTGGCTACCCTCGGCCCATCTCCGAATGGAACATGAGGAGAAAGAGCGGGGTGATGGTGGACAGGGTGGAGGCAGCCTTCATCTGGGCCCACAACGGCAAGACCTACCTGTTCAGCGGTGGGGAGTTTTGGAGGTTTGACGAAAGCCGTAAGGGGGAGCAGACGAACATGCAGCCAGAGCCGGGCTACCCACGGGACAACAGTCTCTGGGCAGGAGTACCAAACCACATGGATGACATAATCAGCTGGGGACAAGGTAGCATTGTGTTCAGAGGTGTAAACATGTGATGGCTTCCTGTGGCCTGTGCTAAAAAAAAAAAAAGAAAGAGAATATTGTTGTGGGTTGGTTGACAGCATATTTCGACAGTTACGCACACAGGTTCCGTGGAAGGTGTAGGGTGTTGTCAAAGCAATGAAAGGGAGCTGATAAAGTCAAGATAATCAATCATTTGTCTGACTTGACTAACAGCATTCCATACAGCCAAACATAAAAAACCACAAAATACCAGGAGACCATATTAAATTAATCTCAGGTGACTGTTTGATGAACTTCATCTTGCATCGCCCTTATTAACAAAATGACCAAAATACATCCCCCTTGTTCCTCTTTCTCAGTCCCCACATGCCAAATGATCACATACTGATAAACTACGGTGTTCTCCGTCCCTTTGTCTGTGGCCCCGCTAATGGCTCTGAAATATCAGTAGCAGTAATTCCATGATGCTGTCCATGGTGCTGAAGTAGCAGAAGGATTGCGTAGTCGTGCATTTCTCTCTCGGTCAGTAGCATAGCCAGAAATATTACTTTTCTCGGGCCTGTGGGATTTAAGGTGTGCAAGAAGAACCAAAGCAAGAAGTGATATGTAGTTCAATCCTAACAGTTTACGCACTCTTTGCCTTTACAGGAGGCCTATTGTGCTTTTTCATTTATTTATTTTTTCCTTCCCATCAGTGTTTGATTCAGGCTTTTGTGAATTTAAAATGTCTTGAAAGTTTTAAAGGTAAAAGTCCAACAGAAGCTCCTCTCCCCCACAGAAAACACTGCTCCTGAAACGCCTCATCAGTAGTCCCGCTTTGTGACATCACACTACATCACCATGTCACACATTTGCACAATTTAAGCCTAGCAGCTAGTTTGGCATGTAAGAGAGGGGGTGGGGCTGACAGAGACAGGCGCTGAAACAGAGCGATTCAGACAAAGGGGGAATACAGAGCTGCAGTATGAGAAAGCTGATGTGTTTTGTGAGCATTAAAGCACGTAAAACCTAACCCACTGAGCCAACCCCCCTGTTAAAAATGTACAAAATTACCGACTGCTGCTCCTCTTTAGGAGATGCCTACTTCTTCAAGGACAACCTTTACTGGGTGCTGAAGAACGGAGGACTGAACCAAGAAGTCGTCACGCCTAAATCCATCGCCGTAGACTGGCTCAGATGTCCGGCTCCGCCTGCAACCTCCACTCCCGTCGGGCCACGAATCCCAAAGGCGTGCACCTGTGAACTAAACGGATCATCTTCGTTGAAAAGAAGCAGCTGGCTCCTCCTGATCTCTGTTGTATTGGTAATCAGTGAGTTTATTAGAAAATAGACACCTGAGGTTTGCAGGATGTTTTTGTACCACTCCCGTTTTTTCCCGTTTGAAGGCCCTTTACATCGTCACACACTCACATTAGATTACAGCCCAGCAGCTGGTTTCAAGTTACCTGCCAGTGTCATTAAAAGCTTATGTCAAACACCCGCCTTATAGTTCAACATAAGGCTTATGTCAGTGTAAATACTTACCTTACAACAAACTGCTGAACCGTGAAAAAAGTCTGTCTTGCGCTCCCTCTCTCCATCCTGGTATAGGATTTCAGCCCCTCCTGTTTCTAGAGCGCGTATTGGGTTACACACAGTCTGTATAGGAGAATGTATGGAAATCCAATACAGAAATCCGGCGCTCCCTCATAATGAGACCTTACACAACCACCCAATGTTTGGACAGCAAACAGGCAACACAAACATACCGAAGTCCAATTTCTTCATCAGAGCTCATTTTTTAAAAAGTTCACAGTTGTGCGTGTGCACACATACCTGTGTTTACGGTGCAAACAGGAATATGCTTTGGTTAATCAAACTCGCAGACTGTATTGTGAAGAAGGATGAAAAAGAAAGATGTTTTGTCCCATGTTTTTTTATTTGTTTGTTTTTGAGTTGTTTATATGAGTAATTTCAAATCTTAAATGGAAATGGCATCGTTGTTGCGCAGCCTCTGATCACAGACATGCATAAGCATAGCTCAGAGGCAGAGCAATTAAAAAGCAAAACATGTTTTAATTGGCAAGAGTTAAAAGCAGACTTGAGCAGCAGGTGAACAATCCACAGGGCCAAACTAAGCTGTCAAGTGAAACCAGGAACAAGCTAAACAAAGAAAGAGGGCTGATATACAGTATATGCAGGGGGGAGATAATGAGGAAACGGGAAATAGTTGTGCTGCCGGATGAGATCAAGTGACTGGAATGTAGGTGGAAAACTGCAGGTAATTGTTAGTTTGAATTTCTAAACTTGAAACCCGGCCACCTACATTACCCACCCACACAGCGAGCCACTGAGTGACATATACCTATGAGTTACTTTAAAAAATATGGAAAAAGGGGGCAAAAATTGAGCAATATGACCAAACAGAAACAGCTGTTTCATCTCGCACACATTCAAACTTTTCATATTTTTTGTTCTTCTTTACTGATTTGCTGTTGTGCAAAAAAATCTTTCCTTTTTTAATTGATTGTTCAAATTTGTTTTATTCTGTAACTGTGATCTTGAGGTGGAGCTAAGCTCTTCAGACCTAATCCAGTAAATTATTAAAATATTACTTTGGTTCCCATGATAGTACCTGAGTAATAGTCTTATAGGATCTTATATTTCATGTACCTAAGTATCAAAAGTATAAGCAAAATCTAAATTATTCATACAATTACATCGATGTATATATTTCTATGGGTCAAGCAATTAATGTTCTGTTCGACTATCAGATCAGATCAGAATCAGTGTTTTCTGTTTGTTTTTTTTCAATTGTTGTAAAAGTAATGACTTTAAATTTGTTCTACTTTGCGTGCAATCTGCAGGCTTGGGGAGAAATGGAATACATGTGCAAAAAAAGACTTGTCCGTATTCCATTAAAGTTACAGAAAAAAGAGGTTGTTATATTACAGATACATTTTGTAAGTGTTTTCTCACAGAATTCACACTTTTGTATTAAGATTAAGTAAAAGTCATTTTATTGATATTGATATTCTCTTTATTTGCATATGTTTGTTATTTATGTAATTCAAAAGTAATCAACTTACATTACATGCATATTGTGGATTAAGTTACCGACCAAGAATGGAAAGTAGAGGTACCTCAAAATTACTTGAGTAAATGTGATTAGTTACATTCCATCACTTTGTAAAATTGAGTGGCATCTGGCGTTGACTCCTTGCCTCCCCCTCCCCCAGTTGCCACTGAAAAAATTTTAAAAACATGACAGGCCCTCTTTCGAGTCGGTGTTTGGTTTGACCGTTCTGGGCTTCTGTAGAAACATGGCGGTGCATCATGAAGGACTGTGTGGAAGAGGACCTGCTCAGTTTGCAGATATCAAACGCACATTCAAAGGATACAAAATCGTTCAGGTCACGGTAAATCTAGGTGCTGTATCGTAGACAACTCGACTTGTTGCAGTTTCTAGAAGGCGTTGCAGTTTCTAGAAGGCGTTTCACTTCTCGTCCAAGAGGCTTCTTCAGTCCTGACTAACTGGAGGAGAGTTGCAGGCTTTCACACCCTGTTTGGGTGTGTCCTCATGGAGTCGTTAAGGACGCGTGTGAGCTCTGAGTTTCAGCGTCATTAGGGCCACTTGTGGGTCGTTGGTCCAACCGACTTTCACACAGAGTTTAAAAGCCTGCAACTCCTCTCCAGTCTCCTCGCTTATCTCATGGATCACATGCAGGAATCACATGAAATGATACATTTGGACAAAGACTGTCACTAGAGAATGACATGCCCCTCATTCTCTGGTGACAGTCCTCTATGAGACACTCTCAGATCAGTATCTTCATTAGAAACACAAATACCTCCGGGCCATGACATACATGACATGTTGACTGGGTGGAGTTGGAGCTGACACCTTGTTCTGATTGTTCCCCGTCGATGGTTAACAATTTGGTCCATGACTTGATAATTACCAGCTCAAACGCAATGTGCAAAGTCTACATGAAAGATTGTGTGCGTTCACGATATGAATTAATAACAGCTAGTTAAATATTAAATCCTTTGATCAAAGTGCATTCAAGTTGGTCAAGGAAGTATGTATTCTGTTACTAAAGTGGCACCGGTTTTTATGGACAAAAGGTATGTAATAAAATCCACCTACCTTTGAGTATCAAAGGCTTTTATGTCATCTAACAAGTGACCGCTCAAAAGCCATGTCTCAAGGGTCTGGCTCCGGTTCAGTAACAATACAGATTACATTAAATGCTGCAATGCAATGCTTAAAAAAAATAAATCACAGCTTTTATGTTTGTTCTATATTTGCAGAGTAAAAATGACTGAAGAAACGAGATCCGCACCAAATCACTTTAATTTACAAACATTTAACAAGATCATGAGGCCACAGTTCTGTCACATGTGCAAGTAGTGCAACACAAGGGGAAACATGTCACACATATAGCATAATTCCAATAAATAATGGTGTTCATCTGACACATCAATCCTTCATCACACCAACCGAAAGAGGCAGAACGGGTTTTCTTTTGAGTGCTCAGCTTTGCTATTGTGGCTACATGTCATCTGCTAAGAGTATGAAAATATGAACATTGTATTAAAAATCATATTTTGCAACAGCTATTGGTAAAGACGGACTTCTAACTCTAGACAGATGCATGCTAACGTCAACTAAATACAGCCAAACATTGTTCCATCATTACATTGTCACATCTCCAAACTTACTTCATCTACCCTGTAAACTTAGTGCAAGTTCATCCCGTTCTCTAGCAGCTGAATGCACCTTTGGCAGCTTCAGACAGGCACGGTTGTGCCCAATTTCTTCACACTACAACTAAATCCATATCTAACTATATGTAAAAGGCAGCAAGCAAGCATTAAAATGGCTTATAATCCATATTATAGATGAAGAATTCTTTACAGCTCATTATAACCCTGGAAGCGTCATGGACAACCACAGAAGAGCAAGGCAGCCATCGGCGCTATCAAAATATTAAATTTTTAACCATTGTAACAGTATTAATATTAGAGCTACATTAGAGAGCAATTAAGTTATTGTGGCCACAAGGCTCAGTTTTGCTTAGTGTTGTTAAAAAAATAAAAATAATAAAAGACTTCTTGCTCTTGAGGGCACTAAGGATTGGTTTAGTGCATACTTTATGCACTTGGACAAGGAGAAAGTCAGACACATAAATCATGACGGGGCAGAGAAGTGATGGCAAAAAGGTGATAAAACAGCTTCAGGTTTTTCTGGCTCTAACTTCGCCCAAGAGCAAGGCTCAGGGCCAACAGCCCCAAGGAGTAGCAGGTTTTAGAGGTGGAGCTGGCAGCCTGTGTTGTGACCGCTTGGTTTGGCTGGATGTTTCTGAAGACATTAACCATGGAAGGCGATGACGTGGTGTTGAAGATGTGCAGTTTTGTGCTGAACATGTCGATCTGGAGACAAGACAGAGCCACAGTTAGCTGCATGAAGGGCTTTAGAGAGCATTTGTAATGACCCCCCCCAAAAAAGAAGAAAGCTCACCAAGCTCGAGGGAACTTTGACCGTGTCCTTGAATACAGTCCAAAGCACAGCCTCATTGCAAGCCGGGGTGGTCAGGGAGCCCAGGTAGCGCCAGTATTTCTCGCGATCCACCCCCGTCAGGAGATCATCCAGCGAAAATCCAGGTGCGATGCTAACAGACTGGCCTGAGGGCAGAAATGGGAGCTCTGAAGGGACTGCAGCCGACACACCCTCTTTCAAAAACAAAGAAAGTAAAAAGGTCTCCTTACCTGAGAGTGTGATGTTGTCCAGGTAGGAGGTCAAACTCTGCCAGCTGGCAGAAGTAGTCGCATCGTCTGCCTGGAAAAAGTACACACATTTTTTAATTAGGTTGAATGTTTACTACATCAGTAGAGGAGGAAGTTGACTTGGAAAAACTGCAGTTAGATCTGACTAAAAAAAAAAAAATAATAAAAAAAAAACAAACACTTTTCCTCACCTCAATGAAGAAACCAAGAGCAGCGAGTCCAGTAGAGTTCGCAATAGCCAGACTTGTGTCCCCATTAAAGGACGCCCCGATGTTCACAATGTGCAACTGTGGGCCGAAGTAAAGAAAAACATCTTAATGTGAATGTACAGATGAATTTGGAGTGCAACACGAAGCAAAGACTGTGCAGTACCTCCATGGGATAGCGCTTGCCGTCCACAGTGTGCTCAGAGCCGGGGACGGAGGAGCCATTACCCCAGTGCAAGTGGAACTGCAGGCTTTGGTATGTCTCCGACAGATCTCCTCCTGAAACGCTCACACCGCTCAGGGCGACTTTGACTGGGAGGGGGGGCAAACAAACAGGAAGGAGAAGTGAGCAGGTGAAACTGGATTCACTGGCCAGATGTCACTGGTGATAAAAATATGATGACACTAAAGATTGACCACTTCTGTAAAATTGCCCTCAAGGCACATTCTTCTAAAAGCTCATAATAAGGTTCCCGTCACCCATCACTCACTAGTCTTTCCAGTGTTTTCAATCTTCGTCATTGCGCTGGTGCTGTCGAAGTTGGTAAAGGTGAAGGGTCCCAAGGCGGAGTTGCCGGTGGCAGCTGATGTGTCAATGTTAATGGGCGACTGTCGGGTGCCATTGCAAAATGGAGCAGCAATGGTGGGCCATGTGGTGTCATCTGTAAAGAGGAGCAAAAGTTTTTGGAGGCTGAAGAGGGGCAGAGGTGGCAGATGTCATTTAGACAGCAAAGGGGGGAGTACTCACTGCAGGATGGATCATGGTAACACCAGGCTGGAGGAGGAAAAGAGAATGCATTTACTCACTTGAAAAGATGGACAGTATTTATCCAAATAGGGATTTAAAAAAAAAAAAAATCCAAGATGAGAATACCCACCGATAGCGTCATCGGCGCAGTGGGCGCTGGGTGCGAGGACGCACACGGCAGCAAGTGCAGCGACAAACCACTTCATCTAAAACGACAACAGAAATAAAAATAAAAGCTCACTAAAAGAAAAATTTGAAAATTTGAAAAAAAAAAAAAAAAAGAAATCAACCATTCAATCCTCGAAAGGAAAAAGGCACTTGTAGACATGAAAACAGATGAATGAGAGAAAAAACATTTTTTTTTTCGATTTTTACGCACAGATTTTTAAACATAATAATTGACAAATAATAAGATAAATAAATAGATAAATAAATATTAAGATATTTTTTTTTTAAAGTAATGGAAAACAAGAAAATGCTACTACTTACTGTGAGTGGGGAAAGAGAAGAGATCCCGCAAATTTCGCTTGATAAAGTCTGTTTCAGAGAAGGGGAGCTGCTGATCGTCTTACCCTGGTCACACCTGTGGCTCCTCACTGTCGGCTTACGGACCCATCCTCTCTCTTTTTATTCGCTCAGCTCCGCCAGCAGCTCCTCTAAAACCGCCTCTACAGGCATCTGACTGATCAACGTGCCTGCACACCTGAACAAATGTCCTGACGCTGATTAGGAGGGAGATCTTTAGATTGTTTGTTCTCTGGGAGGTATTGTTTTCTCCCCTGTCAGAGTCATACCAGGAAGCTCGATGACAGGAGACATAAATCTGCCACTATTGCTGTTAAACGTAGTCTTTTGTATAAATGCATTGTATTTATTTATAAATGATATCACATTTTGGGATAAATCTAGACCCCTTTTGCGGGAGTATAAACGTGTTTTATCATCTCAGTGTCTTTAAAATGAAGGTGGGGAAAAAAACTTGATTTATCTTTTCTGCGTTAAAAAAATGCATGCCAGTGTGCAGCAGGAGGAAATGACATTGCATAAAACTAGGCTTATGACTAACTCCAGGATTATTTTTTTTCTTCTAACAACCCAGAAACCGATTCAGAAACACAAGACATTCACATGCATTGATCCATTCTTCCATTGTTCGTGGGTTTTTTTTTTTTGTTTGTTTGTTTGTTTGTTTGTTTTTCATTTAAGTCCAATATTCAATAGCTCTGTTTTGGGTCTCCACCAACTCCTGAGGGAAATATCTGTCTCCTTAGCCACTAAATGTTCTGTCCTACTGCCCGTTAAAAAATACATTATTTTTGAATGAGTTTACGGTTAAATGGGCCTGTGGTTAAAGGAGCGCTATGTAGTTTTGGGAATAAATTTTAATCAGAAGAGAAATATCTTCATTGACTCATTTCTTTAGGGCTAAACAAACTCTTTTTGTTGTCATGACTGAATAAACAAACTGAGCTTAAAGGACAACACAATTTCATGTTGTTTATTTACTGTTGACTCTTTTTTATATGTGGCGGACTCTGCCACCTTTATATAGCTTCAAACACTGTTCTGGGGACCTGGGACTGGGAGAGCTGCTTGTTTACTCAGTTATGGAAAATGTAAATGTTTCTGAGTTTGTATTATGACTTCACAAATATTGTGAATATTACAATTTTCTTCAAAACTACATAATGCCCCTTTAACACAAGCCTAAGAAACATTTTAGTTTTGTTACGCCATAAAATACGTCAATCAATACCCCAAGTAGGTTTCTCAATACGGAGGTCATAGACTATATTCTTGGTTGGTCATTTTCCTCTGACGCCACAACTCAGAGTTGGAAGCTCAAATGTTTACAGGTGTAAACAGCTGTTTTATGAACATAGGGAATCTGAAAAAATGTTAACATTTAACCATCTCCCTTGATCAGCAAGATCTGAAGAGACAATGATGAACACTCAGCTGGACATCGGGCCATGTCTCAAGGTATTTGATGACCCCGCTAACAGCTAACGTTAGCATTCAGCCACTTACTTGACATGACCTGCAACAAGGAACACAGCAGCTTAATGTTATCACAGCATTTGAGCTTCCCACCCTTTACCCCCGTGTAAAGATGGTATACTGCGGACATTAAGCGTCATTATACCGTACCCATCTACTCGCTTGTCGGTCTTTACAGGTGAACTTCAGTTGAGACTATTCTAACTCGAACCTTAGAACTGGAAGATTGATCAATGTAAAGTAAAGTGTGTATCGTATAGTGTTAGAAGCTTAGTGGTGTAGTTCGTTTATAGCTTAATATTCGCATGGTACTTCCTAAGCATGGTGAACATTTATGACGATTATTTTGCTAAACGTGTAAGCTTATTTTCTGCAATAATCCAAATCCTATGCGCTTTTGTGGAGGGAACCAGGGCGATACTAACTTCCAGGTTAGACTGCCAACAATGTGTCATCCCTGCAGCCCTCTATTGCGTGGTGAGATTGAACCATAACGTTAAAGCTGCAAGCATGACGGAAACACAATGGGCTGAAATTTGATAAAGGGGGAACTTTTGTCCTATGTCACAAAAAGTCACTTCTCTGTTGTTGACATAAAATGAACTTTAATTCCTGGTATAGTTCCTGACTATAGTCCTGCAGCCTCATCGGGTCTGTAACCATTTATATCTTATGTCAGAATTTTTTGATCCAAACAAGAAGCATAGACTACTGATTCTGTCTGTCTGTACCGTCTGTACAGCTCTATACTCAACCATCCAGGGTGGAAATCCGATCACTTGTTAACACCATGACAGGTGGCCCTGCAGCTCTGTTTCTGTGAGTGCTTTTACAGTTTCAAACTATCTTCACCTCCCTCTGGCCAGAGTGAGCTGTTGGGCCCCTACTGACACTAAGTGCACGAATGAATATGCAATTAGTCAGTTTACCGTAAACCACCAGAACTCAGGTGAACCTGGGTCCAGTCGGCAATCCAGCCTTAGTGGTATAGTAGCACATACCAACACAACAAAAGTCTCACAGCTTGTCTTTATATGACTGGTGTGCCTGCTTACACGGCCATGGGCAAGAATCCTCTTTGGGTCAGTGTGCTCTATGTGTCTCAACTGAGCATTTGACCATAAAGAACAAATGAAATCAGTTAAACCTTGTTAAATCTGACGTTATTTTGTAGCCAAACAATGTGGCCACAAGCATGTAAGATACATTTATTAACTCAAAACAACTATTACATTTATTTTCAACTATTAATGTTTAAATGTAACTTTCTTGAGTGGGATACACTTCTTTGTTAATGGCAGAAGTAGTTGATCTATTGTCCGATGATGCAGCAGAATAAAAACAATAATATCTGAAACTAGCATGTTCTGTTGCAGGCCTTAAAAAGGCTTTATTGAAATCTGTGATTTGTTCAAAAGCTTAAAATACTTGGATCGACAAGCAATCTCTTGAGGTACTCTTAACAAAGTTTGAAGCGGTGTGATGTAACAAAAAAATGAAATGATGGATGGCAGGTGACAGTCATGAATTAATTAAATGATTACATAAACTGACGCAAGGACAGAAAGATGGATGGCTAGATAGCTTGTAGAGATAGAGATCTGAGCCAGTTAGAGAAACCTTGATGCCTTGATGGCACGCTACTTTACCTTTTATTTTGTTTTTCAAAAACCAGTATTACCGGCTGTACAATTACATGCTCAAGTGTCATCACTTGTTTCCAACTCCATCAAAGGCCCTAAAATACCAGTCCTTCCACAAGTGTCATTGTTGGTAGGAGGCCACGTCACTGTCTCTGCCTCATGGAAAACGGATTTAAACACAAGGAATTCCCCTCAAAACTTAGAGGTGGACTGAACACAAAACACACGTTTTTTTTCTTCAGACTTGTTTAGTTAGTTTAGACAAACTAACTAAACAAGTCTGAAGAAAAAAAATCAGTGTAATGTGTGGGAACACAAAATAAAAAGGTGTATTTAAGTGAAAATGAGAAGACAAAATATGCCAAAAAATGTGTCAATATGAATAAATACAAAAAAAACATACATTTCAAAAATTGAACTAACGGGGCAATAAGCAGTTCTGAAGAACGATAAGTTATTGTCAAGTCTCATTCCCAGGTCGTCAAATACCAACGCTCAGGGCAGGTAACAGGTGGCCAGTAAAATTAATCGGTATATAAGGTATACTAAGAACAAAAATCAACCCATGACTGTTATTTTTTGCACCTTAATTGATGATTGTAATGCAAAGAACGAAGACGTGCTTGTGTGGAGAGCAGTGGTGCGTCAACCCCCAGCATTCCTGATCTGAGCTGATCTTTCAGGACGAGCCACAAGAGCAGTCACAGTACTTAAGGAGAGGTAACTCATCTTGTCAGCTGATAGTTAACTGATTACCGGGCTTATGCATTAGACACCCATCGTATCTAGAAGCATTCTCTGCATTACTGGCAGCTAGCCCGCAGGCTTCCACTTCTTTGCTTGAATTCCCCCGACCTACAATCTCACACAGGCTGGCTAACTGCAGGCTAAATATGGAAGGAGGGACCGACTGCTTCCTTATAGTGCACAAACTATGTTGCTAACGTAGAAGCGCTTACCGCTCCAGCCACAAACAAAAGTAACTATCTCGTGTGCCATCTGATACGTCAGATTTTTTCCATATCATGCTTGATCTCCCATTTAATCCCTAGCACGCGTGCGTTATCAGAAAAAACAGTGTCCACCTTGAACAAATCACATGACAGCTGAATCATTCCATTTTGGATGAGATGGGAGCAGAACAACAGCAAAAGAATCTACCATAATATCACAAGCGGATCTAATTGTAATAGCGAACATGTTGGCTGACAACTGGCCACTGCTGCAGCTGCTTTAAGGACACACAGCTCAATGAATACGGAGAGTTAGTGAAGTAGGAATTAATACGTCTTATTAGTAGGTCCGAGTAGTATGGGTGGGGTATAAAAGTTGAATAAAACTCATCATGTATGAAACGGGTGCAACATTGTTAAGTTTGAATGGAGTTTCTGGCTTAAAGTATGATTGATAGATAAGAGTTGAATAAGTTAGCAAAATGTAGTGTGAAATAGGAGCCAAGCTGCATTGCTTGAATACTGGCTGGTAGCTAAACTGCATTGCTGCCTTAATGTCTCATGAAGAAGCAGCTGAAGAATCCTAGAGATGAGTGAGAGGACTGAGACTGTCCAGAGGTCAAAAAGCTGCCTTACGTTCTCTGGGAATTGTTTCAGCAAAATCCGAGTACGACTTTGTGACAGCTGAGAAATGCTGAGTGACGATACTGAGTGCTCCCTAAAGTCAGGTCAAACAGCCCACAGTGACACAGGAAGTTGGTGCTCAGAGAAAAATTATGGTTTGTCAAGCAGGTCTTTGAGGTGGTTGAGGTGATATAAAGCACTGCTGCGGTACGAAAAAGAACGGTTAAGTGCCTGTATGGTTCCTTAGAGAGTTTCTACTTGTTCTTCATCTTGTGGAAAAAGGAAAATAGAGTTTTGGTCGTAGGAAAACTGAATGCTTCCAGCACACCAAATAAATGCATCTGTCCCCCTTTTGATTTTGACTGGTTGCTTTGGAGCTCTTCAGCTCCTAATATACAAAATGATGTAAGGAAATAAATAAATTAAAAAAAAATTAAAATTAAGGCCTATAACGATCATTATGGGGGAAAAAGAAAAAAAAGAAAAAGAGAATGGCCATAAAGATGCCCCATGTCATTTTTGTCATTGCAGTGGACAGATTTACGCCTGTTACTTGTCATTGCATGATAAACCGCATTACACCAAAGGAGTTGGACACAGAAATCTAGTTGACATTAAGCAGTAAATCAGTCTGCAACTGGATGGTAGAAACCATCAACGATGAGTGACACAATTCAAGGAGGCATTTCACCTTCAAACAGCATCAATACAGACCCTTTATTTCTTTGTTTGCAGGGGTTACAATAATACATTCAGCACTGATTAAAGCATGAGAACAATCACAAGAACACAATTCAGTATTCATTTTATTTTTATTTTTTGTCTCTTCTATGTGATCAGCAGCTGTAATAAGTGTTTTAAGGTAGCAGACAAAAGTCTTAATTCCTGAGATGATGTTGATTTTGTTTTATATTTTACCATACATGTTCTTATAAAGCAAAGGAAACAGGGATACGATTATATTGGGAGGTACAAACCCTACTATATGCTACAAATACAATGAGGTGGTGTTTGTGTTCAGTAGTCCTGCAAGTGTTAATATGTTAGTGTCACTCATCAGCCCAGAAACTTTTCTGATCAGTCTGTAGTCATCAGAATCTTGATTATCAGATTATATACCATGATTGCACACGAACATGTACGTGATCCAAGAATTTTGCTTACAAATACTGGAATGATAATCTGAACAGTGTCACACAGATAATTAGTGCAATATACTTTATCCCACACAGCATTTACATTCAGCTGATTATACAAAAAAGGCACAGAGACATGCTAACAGCAGAAACTGTATGGTGGGACCAGGGGCGCTGGATGCTGATCTGGTGTAGATCTTCCTGCTGTGAAGCGACTGTGCAGGCCGAAACACATCGTGATATCCTGCCTGAGTCGGGAACATCTTCATCTGGTTGTGTTAAAGAAATGTGAGTGTTAAATCCAGTATTTCAAGTTGTTGTACATCTTCTTCAGTCCTTAGACGGTTTAAGTCATCAAGGGTGTTGCCAATGAATCAGATTTTTTGCGTACATAAATACAGGGTGTGGGGTAATTACATGCTGAAGGATGAAACTTTTTATTACTATGAACTCTCCAAATTACAGTTGAGAACAAATAGGCTGAAACTAGTGCCAACATTCATTCAAAAGATCATATGAGTCACCTGTTTTTTTGTCAACTGTTACGTTTAAAAGGATCTTGGTCACATGTTTATCTCTTCCTGCTTTCCACTGATTAGTTTCGTACCGAGAACCGACAGTGGCTGATTTCCAGTGATTACTGCAAGTTTGATCAAAGTTGTGGAGGGGAAATCCCCTGACCCATGCCAAACATACCAACAAGTTCAATGTTCTCGGTTTCTCGGACCTTTATCAAACTGTGTTGCGCTCCCCTTTCTAAAGACCTCACTGAAGACAAAAGCAAAGATGGCACAGGTAAAGCTATGCATCATCAGGGAAGGCACCAAGAGTCACTCAAATCTCATTACCTGTTGCCAGTTGTTAAAAGGTGTTCTGGTATTTACGCAATACAAATCCACACATATAAATGTCCGTGGAAACCATAATTCAAACTACTTGAGCTGTTATCTTTGAAGAGTGACATACTTAATCTAGAGTTTTGATTTATCTTCACTTCACATACCAGGTTTTCATCCACCTTGATGGACTCTTTGAAGACCGTCCAAACCACTGCTTCGTTACATGACGGGGTGGTTAAGGAGCCATTGTAGCGGTAGAATGCAGCTCGGCTCACTGTGCCAAGCAAGTCATCGATGGAGATCTCCTCTGTAACGTCAACTTGAGAGCCTACACAGGAGCATTAATGCACAGGCTGTTGTGGCGCATTCATGTTTCCACATTCATTGTTTTAAAAAAAAAAAAAAGGAAAAAAACTGCTCTCACTGATGTTTTGAATAGATGAAAGGTAGCTGGTCAGTTTTTCCCAGGCCTCCATATCAGACGCTGGCTGTGAAGGGGGATTTGTCTGCAAAGATGAACATGGTGAATGAATCATATTGGACACTTGAGTTGCACGGTTTGCTGGTTTAAGAAAGCTACCCAACTTTCCTCATAAACTGGTGGACTCCAGCAGGGTTTAGGAATGCAACCACCCAAATTCCCCCAATGCAGCAATGCCCCTCAAACATCCCGAGTCTGCCACTGACCTCATGTTCTGAACCACCTCCGCTTTTGGTTGAATCCGTAGCCTGGAAAATATACAAAGATTGTAAAGGTTTAAAAAGCTGTCAACTGGCCTGGTATTGCAGTCCTGTAACACTGTTGGGACTCATTATGAACAGTTTAAAAAACAATTGATCAAAAGCGATAAAGCAGAACCAGAGATATCACCTTTTTTTATTCCATGCACATTTCTTCGTTTTTAAAACCTGCTGCCCACATTACCCACAATGCAATTCAGCCACTGAGTGACATTACTGGAGGGTATTTATCAGACTACATGCAGCTTCCCTGCAGCCACAAAAGCCTTTATATTACTTTTTTCACATATGCAATAGAACGCCTTTAGACCTGTAAACACACTTGAATACATGAAAACAATATGGTGAAGTTACCCCTTAGACATTTTATACCAACAGGAAGTGATGTAATACTTCCACCGTTCAATCAAGAGCTGCAACTTAAACCTGCAACTGTCAATTTCAACTTAAAGACAGTGAATATCTTTTCCAAAAATGTCCTTGGAGTCATTTGACCAACATCCATAATTAGTTATGTTTTGGGTTTGTTTGTTTTTTTTTTCAGCTGCTTTTCAGAAATGCACGCAGAAATGTATGACGAGCATGCATGACGCGTTACTTTTCCCATCTCTGAACACACTACACACTCAAAACCCTGGTTGTAATTATTATATACTGTAGTATGTATTTGAATGACAAATACTGACTTCCTACATAAGTAGTGTGATGCACTAAATGTCACCTGAATAAAGAATCCCAGCACTGCCAGGCCGTCAGGAGACTCTAGTGCCTGGTCCAGTGTCAGATCCTTCCTCTTGTTCACTATGTGCATCTGGACAAAGACACAATTAATTAATGGTATGTGATACACACAGGCAATGGCGAAATTTATTGAAAAAACAATATTTGGAGTTCAATGCTTATGACTACCTCCATAGGGTATCTTTTTGAATCCACTGTGTGCTCTGAACCGTCCGAGTCATGTGAACCCCAATGGAAGTGGAACTGAAGGGTTGAGTAGACATGTGCCAAACCTCCCCCTGACACCTCCACCACATCGTCCTTCAGGACACACTTCACTGGGAGTTGAGAGAGAACACAAGTGTGACGTGTGAACTAGGTAGGGGCTAATGATTAATTAAAAATGAATATATCATGGACAAACGCACAGAAATGCTCAGTTTACAAAAACACGCCACCTTTTCAAATTGTCAGCACCAATTTTCAGTGTGAAATAATAAGATGTAATATGAATTAATTAAAATAATTCAATTAAAATATCGAAAAATTGTTAATATTGACTCTCAATACTTTCTAGATCCCACAGTGATTCCTTCAAAGTGTGTTTTTTCACCAACCAACTGTCCAAAACCAAAAAGCAACACATTTTACTGTGATTATATGACAAAGAAAAGTGGTACAGTTTCTGCTTTGAGTGGCTGTGAGGACTCAATCTTTAGCATTTTTGCTTGAAAAAGAATTTACGAACCATTAGTCAGTTATTAAGATTCTTATGATAATCAGCAATAAAAGTTATTTTCATTTTAAAGTGTAAGCATTTAAAAATTGTTAGTAATTTTAGACTGGATGAATATGAACTAAAAGTAGCCCGAGAGAGGTATTCAAACCTGCGTGGCCTGTGTTAATGATGTACTTGATGGCATGTTTGTCGTCAAAATTTGTAAAGGTGAAGTCATCGAGATTCTCATCCTCCACGGCCGTCTCTGTGTCAATGTTGATGGGCGACTGCTGTTGGCCGCCGCAGTGGGATTGAGGCAGAACGTGCCAATAAGATGGATCGTAATCTGAAGGAAGAGGGGAAAACCAACATTTTCAACACTTGTCCCATTTAAAACAGCAATTTTTAGAAACTGAAGACATTTTTAAGGATACATACCACAGTGATCATCATAGCACCACGAGTGACCTAAAGAACAGACGAACAGTCATTTTTAATATGTCAACTTCGAGTCATACGTGTTGTGGATCATATTATGTACTTTCCAACTCACCGGGAGTTAAAGGAGTTGCAGGGGAGGCATACACTTGACGTGTATTCAGATTTTGTGTAGGCCGATAAACATTGGTGAGTGTTGTCTTCTCAGGAAACAGTTGAATCTTAAAACAAAGACGAACACATGTTTTTTCAAACAGATATACAGTGAGGTATAACAAAAATACTTGAAGTTGTCAGTAAGTTGTAGAATTTCTCAGCAGCAGAGACAGATCACAGCTGCAAAAGCCGCTCCAATCATAACCCTGAGATCTGTGTGGTTATTTTTTAAAGTACTTCCCCCCAGCTTCCACCTGAAAATCTAAAAATGTATCCGCTGACCGATTATAATCATATGGATTCTATTAGAAAAGTGTTGTGATTGAGATCCTGACACGCCCTGCATCGTGGAAAGTGACAAAGATGTTTTTTTGCTCTAAATTACATCACGTAATTAGCATCAGTAAAAAGGAGACCCTGTCTGGCTCTCACTCACAGGGATGCTGTTTTCAGGGGGCATGTTCACCGAAGACTCGTCTTGGTGACTTCTCGATAATTTGAGACAGAAACTACAGCAACACGATAGAGGAAGGCGACAAGGACATTGAGTTTTTTGCTTGAAATCACGTTACATAAATCATTGCCAGTCAACTGAGGCGGAACAAAATAATGACGTCAAGTTCCCACTTTGATTAGGCAGCGTGAACGGGGCTTGTGACGTGAGCCTTTCGAGTGTGGACTTAACTTTACCTGTATGGTTAAGTTACAATCGTTTGGTTTCGGCCAGAGCATTAACGCAACAAATATCATTATGGCCCGATCAGGGCACCAAACCGCACTAAATTCCATGAGACCGCTTTTTTGAAGAATTTCCCTCCTGGAAGATTACCTAACAAAATCTACATGCCTCAACTACTCCATACACACCGTACAAGTTTGTAATGCGATAACATAATCATGGCAGTGTCTCAGCCCTCTCTTCTGGCGTGCTTAATTTGCTGCCGTCAACATGACTCACAGTTTCACATGTTTTCTAATGTGCATACAGCACAGTGAAGGGAAGGTCAAAGAGTCATACACCTGCATCCTGCATCCAGTGGCGCGACAGGTGTAGTGCCACAGGCGGAGACACGTGCTCCACACTATCAGCCAGGTGCTGATGGCTGTCAGGCAGATAAGATGGAGGAAGGATAGCATGTGACATTCTGCAGCATTCAGATCACTCAAATGTTTGTCCCCACACAGTGTCGTGGCGCTTGTCCAACAGTTTGTCTCGTCGCTACCGTCAACATATAATAAAGAATGATTATCAAACATGATTATCTAAAACAGATACCAGCATGCAATGCCACTGGAATTTGGCTACTGTATGTCCTGTGGTGACGCTTGCCTGCATCCATCAGTGGCTGCCTGTGGAACTTTTTTTTTTTTCAAATGTTATCGTAGGTCATCAGAGCTTTTACTGGCTCTGCTGCACAGTGTGACTAAGCAGTGAGTTCCTATCCAAGCCTTAATGGACACGAACAAATAACAACACGTCCTGTCCAGTATTTTCTCACACAACTCAAACTGAATTTAGCTCAGTGAGTATTGTCACTATGATCGTCGCAGAGTACAAACACAGCATCAATGTGTGTCGGTGGGTGGGGAAGGTGTCTGCCTTTGCTGTCAATCAAGTGACACGTAACCCTCGAGTTCACAACCGAACAAATCAAGTAGGTCAATGTAGGAGTTTTGTTTGATAACTGACTGTAAAGAAGGCTGCAATGAACACTTGTTAACAATCAATCAACAAGAGAATATCAAGTCCTCAGTTGCACAATTGATTCGTTTAACTTTGCACTACGCATTAGCTACCCATGTGTTGGCTTTAGTGCAGCGGATTGTCCACGGTCAGTGTGCAATACACCTTAATCTAATGTGTTATTCTCTTGGTCCATTTTCAAGAAGCGTTTACTAGTTATATGTCAGATGTGAAAAAAAGTCCACATGGGATTCAAAAGCGTTTTTCTCCACTGATTCCCTCTATCAGCGTGCATTATTTTACAGATTGGGGTGCAGTGGTTCACCGTTTTCTTGCTCTACTTTGGTATGAAAATTGACGGTTCATGCATTTGCTTATCTACAGAATTGAAGTCTAACATGTAATAACAAGTGTTTGTTTAAAAAGAAAACCTGTGTGAGTTCATTCCTCTAAAAGTTGATTGTAACGGATCATTATCATTGTGTATTTTAACATACCGTGCACCCTGACACCGTGACATTGTATGAGTCAGGTTACTGTATCATGAAAATCTGTCATCGTCCAACCCTTTTGTTGGCTGGGTTTAGTTTTATCGATTTGATTTTTTTGGCTTTTCAGGGGCAACTAACAACCAACTGAACAAAGCTGATATGGTAAACTTGGAAGCTTCATAATTTGTCATTGTTGTCGGATTTGTGTCCAATTTTCACCCTCATTTACTTCTGTTTTTGGTCTCCACCACCTCCCGGGGGAAAAATCTGGCTCTTCAGGTGGTGAACAGAGGAATTTTAGGGAGAGTCTCACTAAAAATAGCCCGGGAAGCTACTGTATGGGAGTGGTGAGAGTGAACTGTAACTGTAAAGACGCAGGCTGGAGTTTTAAACTCTGCAAAGCTCTGTGAAGCCAAGGGGAGCTCCAGATACAGGTGATGATTTTCTGTACAGTCATCCCTACAAATGACCTTCTTCACATTGTCATCCGATACATTGTTGTTATATATATTTATATTATATATTTATATTATTATATTATATATATTTATTAAAACCACTTAAAAAGTTCCAGTTTAGGCTCTACTCTCAGCTATTATTTTATTCTTTTATATTTCCTTGCTCATTATTAGATTTAATTGATACCACTAAAGATGGCCTTTCCTCCTTCGCGGCCCAACTCACCAGATTCTTGTTGATGTTGATAGGCTCTTGGAAAACTGTCCACACGACGGCTTCGTTGCAGTCGGGGGTGGTCAGGGAGCCCAGGTATCTGTAGAACTTTGTCAGGTCTACATCTCCAATCAGGTCTTTGATAGAGATGGCATGGGTTATATTAACTTCGGCGCCTGTAGATATTAAATAACAAAAAAAGTCTAATTATATGAAAGTCGTTGATTTAAATGCAGCAAAATAAACTGTCCCAGGTTTGTTGCCATGAACATGATCATGAAAGGAGTAACATCAGATGAGCTTTAGCCGACATAACCATGAGGGTTCAGGAAGTGTATTTTTTAAACTGGGTGTACAAGGTCACAACCAGGCGTGTCGTCAGGTCTAGGCATTCGAGGCTATAGCCCCGGATGTTTTGGGAACAGCCCCGGATCTCTGTGCCTTAAAAAACAAAAAAACAAAAAAAAAGAAAACAAATATAATTGCCTAATGATGAAAATAGCCCGAGAGGTTTTTATGTGGTTGCACATCGAACAGCCAGCAGCCACATTGCAACATTGCTCAGGTACAACATGTGCCGTTGTTGGTTGCCACAACAATTCAAGAAAATTGAAGGTTTTTTCAGAAACTTCTTGTGTAGAACGTCAACAAGAATGTCCTTGCCCTGCGCTGTACACGCAATGCCGAGGAAGGAGGAACGGAGACTAGCGTGGCTAGCGGCTTTGAGACTAAAATATGTTTGCTCCTTCACAGAACTGTACCCTGATCCGGAGCTCTATCTTTCAGCTACTACCGACTGGACATGGACTACTATTACTACTACTGCACATGGACTACCGCGAAAGCTAGTCCATGTGGCTGTGACTCAGACGGCTACTTCCAGCAGCAGCAGCAGCAGCGTTAACATCAACCAAGACGTTGAAGATGGACCTCGTTATTTCCCGTTTTACGCATTGTTTTGTCCAGCTGGTGGCATATGTGCTGATTAGCATTAACGTTAGCTATTTTGATACAGTATTGATATTTATATCATGTTATTTTGCCTCGTATGTGTTAATTATTGTTTTTACATTTGTTACTGTTGCATTGATTAGTAGCCTAAGAGCAAGTTGAATATTATATCTGAAATTGCAAATCACAACGTAACGCGTCCTTACTCATCTTTGGTGGCACTGAGTTTGACTCAAGCGGATGCTGCTCTACACCTAAGGAATTTGAGTGATTGTTTTGATTAAGGTGTGACCCTGATTTTCAAGCTTTAAATGTCGCCTGATGCCAAGACATGCACATAGAGTACATACTGTAGCCTCGGCCCCCCTTGCGGCTCAATCACTGCAGCCTGCTGTAGTGAACTCTGAATGAAAAACAAGAGAACAGCATCGACCTACCTACATCTGTGACGTTTGTCAGGTAAGATGTGAGCATGCCCCATGGTCCTGACATGTCCCCATCTTCTGTTGCCTTTCGGGAGACGACACCATTATGTTTACTGTTTTAGTTTGATTACGTGCACATTAACTGAAATTCTGCAAATTAAACTGTTGCCCTTGCTTTAGATCTGAGTAGCTGCAAAAATCTTGGTTAACTGCTAATAACTGCAAAGTGCTAATAAATGCATAAGAAAGTATGTATTAATCATTAAGGAAGCAACAAAAAGCTTTGGAAAGGTTTAACAATGACATCATTGGTGAGTTAATTAAACTAACACTTATTACAAGTAATACTTTATGATAACCACCATAAATAAATGGTAAATGCACTACTTAAACTTAAGTTAATAGTTATGTCACTATAGATAAACAATTAAGTGCGTTATGATTTCTTTATTAAGCAATGTAAAGGTTTATAAACCTCTGTTGCGATGTTAATATGGCCAGCCAAATAATGTTTATTGACACAGTATAGTATAAGTGTTTTAAGTTGCAACTTTATATTGATAAATATTGTGTATATGTATCATCTATTAATGATGGCTATTATAAAGTGTTACCCAGCGACATAATAGGTAAGTTAGTTAAACTCAATGAATATGTTTGTAATGCTATGGTCAATAATTATAAGAAACTTTAGGCCATCAGCAAGTTTCATACAAGTGTCTTATAATCTGACAATAAACATGTTTATTATGCTATTATTAACACGTATTATTACTAGTCTTATTAATGTTAATAAGCATCTTATAAGAAATTAAACTCCATTAAAAGGACCTTAATGTAAAGTGTTTCTGATAAGGATCACTGAAAGATTAGCAGTTATAAAATACTTTTCTTTGGAATAATATTTTGAAGTGCAGGACGTACATTTATGAAAAAGCCAAGAACAGCAATCCCCTCTGAATCCTCCGTGGCCTCCTGCACAGTGAGATCTTTCTTCAGACTGACGATGTGCATCTACAAAAGATTACGTGAAGTGATGAGACAAAGCAAAGAAACGCACCCACACCACCCACACACAAAAAGGCACACTAAAGAACACATGTTGTTTATAGTAAATGCCAGAGAATGATGATGTACCTCCATTGGAAATCTGTGCGTATTAATCGTGTGCTCTGAACCTGGGTGATGTTCCGTATCACCCCAGTGGAAGTGAAACTGGAGCGCGGAATATGTCGCGCTAAGTCCACCTCCGCTCACTTCGACTGCATCTTCCTCCAATTTGCATTTCACTGTGCATGGGAGAGATGGAGGAGTGTTTGTGTAGTTACAGTGAGGGTGGAAAGAAGTTTAAAACATGTTTGTTCATCATTCAAATGTCTTTGTGCCCTTCCTAGACTTGTGTACCTGTATGTCCATTGTTTGTGATGGACTTGATGACATGCTCAGAGGTGAAGTTGACGAAGGTAAAGTCATGCAGGTTAGGGTCGGTCTTAACATAGCCGGTGGCGATATCAACTGGAGACTGCCTTTCGTCAAGACAGAAAGAAGAGACGTCTCCCCAGTTGGACGGCGTGTGCTCTAGGAAAATCAGAGGTGCTCTTAAAACCAATCACTGAAGCAGACCAAATCTTTCATTAGGTCAGACGTCTGTCCTTACTTACCACAGCCATTGTAGCACCATTCACTTCCAGCAGCTGAAACAGAAATATAGCCAGCAGGAGCTTAGTGAATCTAAATATCAGCATTTTGTGAATAAAAACTGTTCTGTCTGAGGAATATTGTAATAAGGACATTGGGAAACTGTTTACTGAGCTAATAAATCATGTGAGAACTATGGTCACTTTCTTATAAGCCTTCATAAAATGGACTTCTTTTTTTGCAACCACTGGAGTTGTTCCGTGCTGGGTATTGGAAATAACGCAGATTTTAAGGCACCTCAGCATTGGCCACACTTTTACGACCTGTATGCTCCATCCATATTTTAATGCAGTCAACAATTTAGACAAGCAAAAACAGATCAAATGTATCATGATAAAATAAATAACAATTGAAATTGATCTTTTGACCTTTTGAAGGGGTGTGATCCCAAAGTTGGGATTCACTGAACTAAACGACTGAACTACATCTATTTGCAGTTAAAATCAACTACACCGTGACCAGCTGCAATAAAAAGCTGCTCGCATTTTAATGTATGAAACATCAAACAAATGTGATGTCACATGTCTTCTGTACTTAAGTAGGTTGTCATTGTCATATCGCTCCTGTTAAATAAAGGATCTGAGTGCTTCCTCCATCACTCTCTAATAAATGACAAGCTGGATGAATCTTTTTCTCCTCTTAACTTGGTTTTGTGTATTTGATGCGCTTTTTCCGACTTAAAATTTGAGAAAGTCCGTCGCTCACAACCTAAATGAAGGGCATGTTACTCTGAAGAGTGGAAATGGCGTCGGGGGGAGAGCTGGTGTATCCTGACCTTTAATCCACACAGATTCAGTAAAAACTGATGTGTTTTACTCACCGCATTTTAGCAAGGCTCCCACACTCAGGAACAGCAGCATGGAGGAGAGATGCATCTTCAGGTGGAAAAAGAAAACCAGTTATCAATCTCACTGCATCTTCTTATGTCTGAACCAACCAGGTTTTGAGGAAACCAGCCCCAGTGATGTCTCACCATATTTAAATGATGACGCTCTATTATATGCCATCTTTATTAAGTCACAGAATATTAATAGGAGTTCTGTTCTCTTGCATTAGATATCTAATTAATATCAGGAGACATGATCAAAGTACTCAGGATGACTAAGAATAAAAAGTTGCTATTTGACAACTCGTGTGTTAAACTCGAATCGCCCTACCTTTAGGTTCCAGGCCTGAAGTCCCTAAGGCAATTTAAAAAAAGAAAAAAGAAAGCGAGTTGTCAAATTAAAAATGTGGGTCCATTTTCCAAATTAAGTCCAGAAGTGAGGAGAAAGTGACAAAGTCAGTGATATAGAGGAGGAAGGACAATGCAATGGGAGGGGGCCCGATTGTTTATACATCACTAAATCAGTATGGGGGTGACGTGCAACACGACCACGAGCCTCCGTCCTCGGGACACTGCAGTCAAAATACAGGTGTTTAGAGCAAGCAAATGAGGTGTTAAACTGAGCACGGAACACGACTCCCGCTCCATGACACAGCATCCAGGTCTAAATACGCAATGCTGGCTTCAACTGGCGATTTCAGTGTATCACAATGTAATGGGTTTTATAATTAATCAATTCAACCAAAGTGCTTTAGAACAAACACAACAATAAAATACATGGTACTGTATGAATAAACAGGCTGGCATGAGGAATAAAATAAAATAAAATAAAATAAAACGTACAACAATGGATGATTAAAACTATAAAAGCACCAAGGATAAAATGAAACAAAAAAACAATGGATACATTAAAGATAGAGCAGTGCAAGTCAAGAATAAAGTATAGTGTTACTCAAAAAACCTAATACACCCCCCAAAAATTTTAACCACGACATTAACAGAGAGGCCATCTGATAAAGAATAAGCCTTTTAAAGTGATTCTAAAAGACCCTGATGTAGCCAGCTGTAGAAGTGTTTACCTACAAAACAGCACTGTTATAATAAAAAAAACTAAAATCCTCAGATTAGACCTTAAACTACCAAACTACACGCTCCACCAAACATTTTTTCAAACTTTCACAAGATAAACTTGTTATTAGACTCCTCACTGGAAGTCACATTAAATCCTACTTTGAACACAGACATGGCGTGACTAATCCTTTAACTGGGAGGTGATTCTGCAAACTGATATGGGGGAGGAAGAACAAAACACCGCAGACTGTTGACTGACTGGTCAGGCTGCCAGCTTACACAAGCTGCCGCAGGAATGTTGACTGTAAACCGCAGTAATGTGATCCGGGATCGTGCGCTGGGTCAGAAACTATTGCATCATTGTACCTGTGATTCTGTTTCTGCTGCTCAACTTGTGAAAATGTTTTGAAGGCAGTAAGAGTCCTGGTAGATTTGACTTGGATGATTCATGTTGTTGATTCAAAATGTGCATTTTGTGTGTTTGTCTTGACCCTGGGAATTTGCTACTCTTCCACATAAAGTAACCTACAGCACCTTCAAGACTGAAGAGTGATCCTCCATTTTAAAAAGGAATGGGTCAACATGCCACTGTCGTGTGATGTCAGAGACCTGTAGGAGGCAAGCAGGACCTCTGGCTTTAAGTGGTGTTCGTTACACTTTTTACAGTAGGAGGGCATAATTATCTGGTTTAGGAGTTGTCTGGAGCTCAGCATGAGGCTACAGCCAGATTCTAGTTAGCTTACCTTATCACAAAGACTGGAAACAGGGGGAAACAGCTAGCCTAGCTCTGTCCAGCAGTAAAAACATAAAAACAAAAAAATCTGCCAATACCAGCACCTCTAACCTCACCGCCACCTTAAAGCTCATTAATCAAAGCAACACTACTGTCAAATAAATACAAATCCCAGGTCTGTAATGTATGCGCCAGCTACAAACCAAATTCATTAGTTCACAAAAATGTGTTGAAAGCTTACATTCACATTTACGACATTTAGCAGACGCTTTTGTCCAAAGCGACTTACAGTAATTCATACATTGATAGTGGTGGCTGCCATGCAAGGTGCCGACCAGCACATCAAGAGCAGGTTAGGGCTCAGTACCTTGCCCCAGGACACTTCGGCATGCAGACTGGGGGAATCAAACCAGCGACCTTCCAATAACAAGATGCTGGCTCTACCCCTGAGCCAGAGCCACCAAAACTTGCATCTTGAAATAAACATGTATGGAGTGGCTGAGATAGTGACACTATTTCACCCTATTAAAAGACACTGCACCTACACACATCTATAAACTTAAAATCTGCACTTCAATGGGGTCATTTGCTGAATCATTTCTTTGCCAGACTAGAGAAGACAAATGTCTGACATTCCTGACTTCAAATTGTCTGGTTTTAATCTTGAGGTCTAAGTTACCTCAATGGTGGAGTGGAAGCGAAATGTCTGTGGCTGCAGGAGTACTTTCCAAGCTGTTTAAACAAATCTCATGTATGAATCTATCATCTTAATTTTATCAGAACATACTACAAGCTTCCAATCCCGTTTGTGGTCACATTGGCACAGCTGCCTCTGTCAAGACACTTATGCTGTTGAGATGATGTCCACCTTTAGAAGATGGTAGAGTCAAACTCCAACACACTTTTTGTAATGATGCAATTCAAAAAGTGTCAGAAGAGACAAAACCACAGGAAACTCTGAGCTCTCACTGTCAATGGAAACACAGACAAAACTGATCGTTCAGACCTGGAAACTCTTTATTTTGTGTTGTTCCTAAATTTTAGGAATTGTGATCTGAGACGCACACAGGAAGATTTGAATTAGAACTGATGACATGTTCTAATTGGTGAACCAGGAATGGACTTGGAGACGAGAGAAGCTTCAAGCGCTCCTTTTTGACTCGCTCTGTTGAAACATTTCTGTAACTCTGTGGTGCGGCATCTTGGTCGGGTCTGGCTTGAAAATTAGATTTTAATCTCCAGGGGCTTCCTGGTTGAATACAAAATATATACATTAAAGGAGAAGGCTATTAAAGCGAGGGTGAGACATCAAATTGGGGCCTCCTGATCTGACACCCTTTTGGCCCCCTGGTCCTCCTTTTTACACCATTTTGGCCCTAGAGAGGAAACATTTTCTTTTCGTATCTTACTTTTCACAGAGGGGTTTTGGACCGCAGTCTCTAAATGCAATTGAATACAATTTCAAAATGTGTTCCTCTTATTGTGTTTTTGTATAGGATTTATTAGTGGAACGTCGTGTCTTTTACCAGGGCCCTGAGTCTCTAATGAAGGTTAAATTGAATCAATGAAATATAATGTGTTCACTCGTGACCTTTACAAAAGGAGCTCCTAGGTTGATTTTGTAACCTCCAGGAAAACCATTTCTTGTCTCATTGCGAGGCCGAGCCGAAGGGCCGCTGGCTGTCGCTTTGTATTTAGCAGACAAACATGAGAGTTAGGGTGAAGCTTTTTTTCTTGACAGAGATCCAAATGTCTTTGTACCTGGTGATGCTTCTAGGCGTTTTCGTACAACATCAAAGGGAACCTACACAACAGGTTTTATTGCCTTATAAATAACACCACATCTCATCAAGCCAAGCCCTGCCAGTAACAGTCAGTGAAGCGATACAGGGGAATGGGGAAAAACATCTTAGAGAAAAGAAGAAAAAAAAGACAAAAAAAACAAGCCTTTATTGCTGCACTGAAGTTCAGTGGCTATCTGTAAACGATATCTAAATGTCAACACTTCTCGGGGACAAGCGCCCCGGCTCCGTGTGTGCTGACTCAATGACACACTCAAGAAATGTTTTCCTCCTTAAGCTGCCAAGTTTCAGTGAGTGTGTTTCCACGACACGCTCAAAAAAACTCACCTTAAAAATCCCTTCGCCAGTGACTTGGAGAGAGCAGGGAGAGCTGAACACTTTGGTTCATCTGATCAGCAGCTGGACCTCCTTAAGTCATCAGCGTGTGATTGGCTGGACGATTGGCTCCACTGAGTTGTGGTGGTGTTTGTGGTGGACCTACCAATGTTTCCATGTGAAGATGATGTGACATGTTTGAACATTTAACTTGGTGTAAATATCACATATTTGCACAAGCAGCCGGTGGGGAATAAGATGGCTTCAACAACTTTGAAGCCGCTGAGTGCTAAAAGATTAAGGGCCTCAAGAAGAACCTCAGGAGGGATATCATGAGTTTAAAGGGTTAAGAACCAGCAGGACGTGTATGCGCTAGCTCCGAGCTTACATCACTCGGCACTTAATGCGAAAATTGCCCCATTAAGTTCAGTTCGCGTAGCCTAAAAAGAACAGCTGCATAATATCTTCTGCGACACCTGAGGAGCTTTGTAATATCTGAGAAATGTTTTCTCACCCTGGGCTTTGAGATATATGGATGGCCTGAAGAGGCACGTGAGAAAAGAAAATCTGGTTAATCATTTTCTAAATCAAAGTGTTTTTTAATAGCTCCTGTTTGTGGCTTAAGAACAGGGGAAAGATATGTTTTTTCCACGATAATCTTATTCCTAATATACTGTATATATTTTTTTCATGTTTTCACAGGTGGAAGTTTAGCCAGGATATTTTTTCTTTTACTCATCCATGAAAACAAACTTTAGAAAATGTAAAATACAAAAAATATGAATATATAAACAAAAACAAGAAGATAAATTACCTGGCAGCAGCAACATTTCACTTTTCTTTCACAGAGGCAAAAGTGTAACTGAAAATGAAAAGACAAATGTATCTGGAATTTAAAGATCATCTGGGCAAAACCTTTTTCCTCACCTGTTCTTAAGTCATAAACACAGACGAGAAAACAATTTAGATCGGACAGAGAAAAGGGATCACCAGATTCTCTTTTGTAATATGCCTCTAAAGACTTCTGGAGTAAAAACTCGAGTGAAAACAGAAAGTGTGTCAGTGTGTTACACACTAGATGCCTGGGGCCGTATTCATAAAGATTCTGAGAGTACTCTCAGAGAGCTCCTAACTTAGCCTAAAAATTTCTAGCAAGGAGTCTTAGCTTAGAAGTGATTCAAGAAACTCCTCAGAACAACTCTGAGCAAGGAAGGGACAGAAACTTTTATCTTAGTGAGGAGGTGTGGTTGACCCCGTTGCTGTGAAAGCGCTGTAAAAAAGCGATCACTCTGCTGATGGAAGGTTGCGACAGACCCAAGTCATCACTGCTGCACTGTTGCATTTTTCCAGTTGCCAAATATTTTAATGTTGTGATCAATTTCATTTCTGGCGTTATAGCATTCTTGCGTTGGGTGGGAGATGTGAGCGCATCTCTAATGAGATCGACCACAAACATTATAACTGCACGATCTAATCTGTAGCGTTTGATTAATTCACCGTCATTCAGCGTTTGGAGAATGTTTCTCCTACCTACTTGTCTTTCCGCCATTTTCTCCTCTGCTTAAGAAACTCTTAAGCCACTTAAAAGTCCTCCTCCCTACTCCTACAGTTTTTCACCTTAGGAGCTCTCTTAAGGGCTAAGATGCTTTATGAATAACTTTTATCTTTACTAGGATCTTGTCTCAACTTTAAGGGGAAATTCTTAGAAAACGTCATAATTCTAAGAATTTTCTCAGAATTTCGTCACTAGGAGCAACTCTTTGTACTAGGAATCTTTATGAATACGGCCCCTGGAGTTTTTACGACGTCGGCATTTACCAGACAGAAACAGTCTTAAAAAGATAAAGTGACATAATGGGAAGTTTAAGTTCCAGAGTGTTTTTGATTTGATAGGGTCTAAAGTCGAAGAAGTGGAAGCGCAAACTAAAATTCTTTTAAGAGAGCAAAGGATCGGCGACTGCCGGCTTCACCTCAGTTAATTTGTAAGCTAAGAGCTGTTAAAATTACAAAACAATTACACTTAACAACTTTCCTGTGAAAACCCAATTTATTACTATGAATCATTCAGAATTCAGAATCTAACTTTTTACACACAGTTATTGGTTAACATATGAAGTTGTGATTATTTCTAGGCTTATAAATTATTGATATTTGCTCACTGGACATCAGCTTCAGTTTACAATAAGCCATAAATAAATCCAACAACACCCCAGAAGTCAGTAAACAATGTGAAATTTAAATTTAGGATGAAATACAAAGTTCACGTAGCAGAAGACCTGTGACGGATATAACCTGTATTTGTGATGTGCATATCAGCTGTGAGAGATAAGGAGACGTTTATCATCAGGTAAGAATCTGTAACATCATGTAAGTAGTTATTTGTATTAAAATGTGTGTGTGAAAGTTTATTGTAAAAAATCAATTATCTTTCTTGCCAGTGGCAGCAGAAGCCATTTTCATATTTCCAGTACATTCATACAGTTTCCTGCCACCAACAGACCTATAAACACTTTTGTTCCACTAAATCTTTTTACAATAATGCTCCTTTAAAAAAAAGTCTTAAATTATATAATAGCCTTAGCAATCTAGTATTATTATCAATATTGCATTGAAAATGTACAGTCGGCAGATCATTAAATAAAGAAAATGAATAATGGTTTTTTTTTCAGCTCTCATTACACAGCTGGCTAAAAATCTAAACATGAGTTAAATCCTTCATGTTTCCCTTTTTCTGTCAGCTGTCAGGTTCAGCAGAACTGTCAGACAGGTCCAATCCTGAGTGCAGTGCCTCATGCAACCACATGGTGGCATCAAAGGGCTGCTCAGAGAAGAGATGCAAAACTCCTGCAAAACAAAGGTCAGGGCATGAGGTAACTCAGCACTAACCTTAATAGCATTCCTAACATATACTGTATGATGTTGTATCATGTAATTAGAACACAGTATAGCAACATGCAATTAAATATAAAAGTGTTTTTGGAAATGAGAATTCTTACCCGAAGAGGGACCCAGTGAGCTCGTCGACAAGGCCACCTAAAAAAAAACAATACATACAGAAGTTTAGAAAGGACAACAAATAATGGTGCGTGCACAGTACGAGTAGGAGTATTTACCTGGTGAGCAAATTGTGTCACACAGAATGGGGCAAAGGAAGCAGGATGAGCATCCCTGGAAGACAGAAAAAAACAAGGGGATAAAGTGAGGAGAGGCTGTTGTCCCACTGACATGTTGCTTCAAATGTGCTTCATTTGTTGTATTTTGGACGGTGGAGATTCTTACTTCGCAGTGCTCACAGTGGTCTGACTCGTCTCCTTCTTCACACGGGCATTTGTCACACTGACTAGAGCAGTGCTGAAGAAGGGAGGCGATTTACAGTTACAGTTACAGTTGGAAGAAAGTGGCACGTCCTTATAAACACTTCAGCTTAAACATTTTAATGGGTTCCATATATGTTACTTCTATTTTTAAAGGATAAATTCAGTCAATTTCTGGAGTTTTACAGTTAACAGCGTTGCAGCACGCTCCTAAACAACTACAGCAGATGTGGACTTTGGAAATAAAAAGAACCATAAACTGGCTCCTTACAGATCGTCCAACTTAGTCCATGTCTGTGAAAGCCTCAAGGTCCCAAATTAATTTGAAAAGAAGTTATTTACACCCTCTTCTTCTTCAAATCAAGTGCACGCTAACGCTTTTCCTTCAGTGGCTACAGTGAAGATTCCAGCTTAAAAATGTTGTAACTAACATCTTTTTAAATCAACTTGGGATCTGGGTGTTTCTGGACACTTGGATTGCACAGGATGAGCTGTATGATGTAATTTTATGTCTTTGTTCTTATTACTTTTACTGAAACAGGTCCCCATCTGCTTCAGTTGTTTAGGTCTGTTTTGCTGTGAAGCTCCAGGAATGTTTTGTGGACTAGAAAAATTCACCCGACTTTCTACTGGCATGGGTTTGAATAGATAATGACTGAATTTTCCTTTTTGGGTGAACTTGTCCTTTAAGTGAAACATTGTAAAAAAAAAAAAACATACATATATATGTATATATATATTTCAGGAGTTTGAAACACACACAGTCTTTTCATCAGTGGATAAATACACCATTAAAATCTTACCTCACAGATGGAGCAAACACTACACAAAGACCCGGGGCGGAATTGAAGCACGGACTCCACTTCTGCCGCGTCGTCACCCTCAGGCTCATCTAGTCGACACAGTCAGTGACAAATTAGGCTTCAGCAGTGAGACCGATATATCGGCCTGGCCAATATTAGCTTATTGCCGATACAGCAGTACATAACAGGAAACAGACGTACAGAAATGCCTAACTAGATCTTTAGTTGTTCGCTACAGAGGACTGAAAAATAAATTTAAGGCATGTTAGCAGCATGGCACTCATTCAGTCTGTCAGACCACAGCTTGTTCCAGACTGAAAAATCTCAATTAGGTAGTTGTTGAAATGTTAATGATCCCTGGAGCATTAATCCTAAAGACTCTGGTGATCCTCTGACTTTTCCTGTGGCGCCACCTTGAGTTTGATATTTGCGATATAGAGAGAAATATCTCAACAACTTCTGGATTGATTGCTGTTAAACTTGGTATTCTGTGCTGTTTCTTAGAGGATGAGCTGTAATAATTTTGGCCAAAACTTCAACTTCATGGAGGGCCACGGGCCGAACACCTACTCTTATTGTATTATATTGTTAAGATGCAAAATGGCACAATGATCCCAAGTTCCCTTAATAGCAGAAAAAAGTTAGCAGAGGGTCACTTTACCTCAAAACATAAAAAATATTGTTATTATAGTTTTCCACTACAAACATCTGGCGGGCCGGGCCAACACTGGACAGCCCTGATCTATCACCATCATCAAGGAACATTTAAATTGGTCTAATACTTTGGTTTATGATTAAATATCTGCATCTTCTCATGAGCCTTTAGCTGTACTTTACATTTAGTGTGAAGCTGATTGTAAAATGTTAGCATGCTAACTGGCTAAACCACCGTGACCATTTTAAACATTATATCTGCTAAACATCAGCATGTTCGTACTATCATTGTAAGGATAGCTCATGTAGGCCTCCAGCAGCTCTGAGAGCAGCTAGCACGGCTGTAGACTGTAAAATGACCTGGTCTATATCTTGGTCACAATTCTTTTAAATCAATTTTGCAGCCTGTGGTAATTTAATTGTCAATAAATTAGGAATTTTGACTTTGGCTGCTCACTAATAGGCAGATTAATCTAAGTTTCTATGTGAAGCCTCTATTTGTGTTTTCCCTCCGTCTGACTGTTTCTCTGACTTCAGCAGTACCTGTTTTGGGGTCTCAAAATAGCCACATTGGTTCAACAAAAGGCACGAGTGGTTTAGATACTGCTGCGTTCCAGCAACCACGCAGATAAACCCGTCTATTTTAGGACTGATATGTGTGACGGTGCTCTCACAGTGGCTGCAGTTAGCCTGACAATGTCAGAATGCTACTGTAGGGTTAGGAAACACTCAGAGGGCCCAAACTGATGCAGAGTTTAGTGTTGTGATTACCAATAAATACTCTAAAATATATGTAGAAATATATTAAAAAGGTGAGTGTACCATCATCTTCCTCTACTTCGGTTGTATTTCTTTCCTCAGAGTCAGCCTCATCAATATCCTCTTCTTCCTCCTCGTCCTCAGCATCAACAGCCTCCTCTTCCTCTTCAGAAGCCTCTTCTTCCTCCTCTGTTGCCTCCTCTTCATCCTCCTCCTCATCTTCTTCTGCTGCCTCCTCAGCCTCCTCCTCCTCCTCTTCATCATCATCATCCTCTTCTGCAGCTTTTTCTTCTTCCTCCTCCTCTTCTTCCTCTTCCTCTGCTGCTTCCTCCTCCTCTGCTTCCTCTTCCTCTTCTGCTTCCTCCTCCTCTTCTTCCTCTTCCTCTGCTGCTTCCTCCTCCTCTGCTTCCTCTTCTGCTTCCTCCTCCTCTTCTTCCTCTTCCTCTGCTGTTTCCTCCTCCTCTTCTTCCTCTTCCTCTGCTGTTTCCTCCTCCTCTGCTTCTTCTTCCTCAGCAGCTTCCTCCTCCTCCTCTTCATCCTCCTCAGCAGCTTCCTCCTCCTCTGCTTCCTCTTCAGCGGCCTCCTCTTCCTCTTCCTCTGCAGTCTCCTCTTCCTCCTCCTCCTCCTCTTCAGCAGTCTCCTCTTCTTCCTCCTCAGCCTCCTCTTCTGCCTCCTCTTCATCAGCCTCTGAATCATCCGATTCTTCTTCTTCATCGGCATCTTCCTCCTCTGCTACCTGTTCGTCTTCCCCACCAGCGGCATCAGCATCATCTGCGGTTTCACCCTCTTCGGCCACAACCTCTTCAACAATTCTGCCATGGAGGTCTTCCCCAGCCACGTCCTGGGCACTGACTACTCCAGAGAGGGGGAGCTGGGAAGGGCACAGGAGAACCAGCAGGAGCCCCACCACCCAGCCTTTCACAGGAGCCATTTTGAAAGAGAGTTGAGGACCTCTTCTGGACTACAAATCCACCCTGGATCAACGTCTCTACCCTGTATCTTCCACCAAAAACAAAACCAATCGATAAAACCTTTTAAATCCACAGAAAACGTAACCGAGCTTCAGGTGATTCAGAAATACTGTTCAGATCTTTGCTCCGGGCTACAGAGAGACGGGCAGAGGAGGGCCGAGTTCACAAGACCGTCGGAGCAGCGTGCCAGCCTTGTGCTGGGAACACAGAGGACACAGTGGAAACACAACTGAGTGTGTGGTGTAGTTGTGTGGCTGTGTGAGTGACAGAGGCACATGTTCAGGAAGAATGCTCCTGATGCCCTTAACCCAGTGTACTATGGGAGGTGGGTGTGTGCATATGGCCCACCGGGGTGGGGGTGGGCAGGCAGGGGTGGAGTGCAGAAGGGTGGGGAGAAGAGAGGTTAAAGAACATATGGAGATGAGGAGGGGGGAGAAGTTCAACTACTGACATTAAATAATTCAACTGTCATTTTTATGTTAATATAAACTTTGTTGACTAAATTTGTTCAGGAAAGCAAGACTTTCCATACATACACACATATAGTAGGCACATGTGAGCAATTACAAAAACAATGCGAAAATCATGCAATTTAAAAAAAAAAAGTGAGAAAAAGAAATTCCTGAATCTGCCCCTTTATCCGGATCCGCACCAAAAGTAAATGGGGTCTATTCTGGCCCATGACCCGTTCTCCATCCAAGATTCATGGAGATCTGTTGTGTAGTTCTTGTGTATTCCTGCTGACAAACCAACAAATGAACAGACACAAGCGAAAAACAAAACCTCCTTGTTTAATATCATAAAAGAAAAAACAATAATGACTTCAGGAGGGCTGCGAAGGATTAATTAAATATTCTCCTAACCTGAGGAAAGAAGCTGTACCGTAGTCTAATAGTATGGCAGCAGATACTTCTGTATCGCTTGTAAGGCAGCAGCAGAGTGAACACTGTGTCTCTTGTGGGTAGAGTCAAACTAAAATCAAACTGATGTTCTACATAAGATACAAAAACAGATGGTATTCACTCACAAAAAAACAACTTTTACTTTTGCTGTTCATTTTTAAGCCCTTAAGGTATTAAGTGCACATTTGAAGGTAGACCCATCTGAATGAAGGCCTCACTGGTGGTAGATATAATACAATATTTTACCAACAGCTCACAATACAGGGCCAAGTAAATTAAATTACCACAGGGTTAAACCAACACTTCTCAGTCAGTCTTAACAGTGAAGGAAATATTTGCTTGCTAATCCCAAGTCAGAGGAGAACATGTCAAGATGATGCATGGGGATGTAAATAGAAGGAAATGGAGATGATGACTGTCTGCACATGTGCAACGAGTTCATGGGCAAGTGACATTCCACAGAAACGTCTCACACATGAAGAACACAGTGTTTTTTATTGCAGGGGTTTGATTATAAAACCCGATGAGAGACAGAGAGCAGGTTTAAATTCAGTCGCATTGCAAATTGTGTGATATGAGGAGCTTTTAAATCAAACTCACACAGAAAACTGAGCCTTGAGCGAGACACACATGCTCACCTACATGGGTACATATTTGCACATGCAGCCGCCATGCAGCGAGGGGGCAGCAAGGCAGAAAGTGATGACACCGCCTCTCTCAGTGTGAGCCGCTGGGGCTATTGACAGGTGGCACAGCCGGCTATTTACAGTTAAGGCTCCTTCAATAGCCCTGCTGCACTGTGTGACCTTCAACAGAGCTCCAGTGGACTGAAACTCAGCACCATGCACCTTTCACACTATCCAGAACCCCTTCTCTCTACAGTATGTCCAACTAACCTGCTCCTGTGTTTAAGTCACACATTCCCTCAGTGATTATCCCGTAAAATTTGTATTTAATGTCATATCTAGCTCTTTGAACAAAGCTTACTCAACCTGGCCCCATTCACAAACATCACCGCACCCTGCTTTACAGTTTTGGTGTCTCGTTTTCTCAAGGGAGTGAAACTCTTGTCAAGATCACTCCATTTATCGATTCTTCCTTACCTGCAGTGTACAATGTCAACTTATATTAATGGGTGATTTGGGAAAAACACTTATTAACTTTCTCACAGATAGTTAGGTGAGAAGATCAATACCACTGTCATAGGCCTATGTGCCTGATAAATATGAGTCTACCAGAGGCAGCCAGTTAGCTTAACTCAGCATAAAGACTGTACCCAGTGTGGAACCAAGGGGTGAAACAGCTAGCTTGGCTCTGTCCATTGCAAACAAAATGTAGCCACCAGCACCTACAAAGCTTACTAGTACTTAGCATGTTATTTTTATTTTTTAATCTGTACAAAAGCTGATGTCAAATATATAGCTATCTAGGGCCAGGAGCCTGTTAGCTTAGCTTAGCATAAACACTGGAAAACGGGGAAACAGCTAACCTGTCTCTGTCAAAAACCAGCACCTGTTAAGCTTATTTAAAATGCTATATATTTTTTGGTAAGCTTAGCTTGGGATAAAGACCAGAAATCAGCTTGCCTCTGCCCATTAGGTACAAAATCCAGCTACTAGCACCTGTTAAACGCCCCAAATAAACATGCTGTAGCTATCTGCTTTAATCCGTACAAAAACTCTTAGCAATAGCATTAGGACTGGAAAACGCTATCTTGGCTCTTTCCATTGGAAATAAAATTCAGCTACCAGCACTCGATGTTGTATTATTCTTTATTCTGTACAAAAACTCATAAAAACCATAAACTGTGGCAAATATGTAGCTGGAGCCAGCAGCCAGTTAGCCTAGCTTAGCATAAAAGGCACAATGACTGGAAAATGGGAAACGGCCAGCTTGGCTTTGTCCACAAGTAACAAAATCCGCCTCTTAGCACCTGTGACCAACCTGCAACTGACACTAAGTAACATGTTATACTGTTTCACGCATAGACATATATACATATGTATATATGTCTATGGTTTCTCAAGCCAGGCTAGCTGCTGCCTTTTGTTTCTATGCTAAGCTAACTATCTGCTGGATCAAGACAGTAGCATCAATCTGACGCTCAGCACGACACTGAATAAGAGTATTTCCCACACTGTAAAACTAACAGTAAGAACTTATTTATTTTACTTTATATAAAATTTATTGAACAGAATAAAATGTAGAACACAAATACATGATTTAACAGGTTGTTGAAAGCAACCATTTAGCCAACCCTGTAACAACATTATAGTTTCAATATAACGGCAAAAACCTGTATAAAAACAAAATTCCAGCATTCAATTTACAGCAATAACGACATATCAGCATCAGCAAATGAAATATAGGCTATAATTGCTACATCATAAATACACAGTTCTCTTTGGTATTTGAGTAAGATTGATTGCACATTTAAAATTTCAGCTTTTGTATTTACTCAATACTGTAACAAGTAGTGATGACTGCTGTTCTTTCACTTTTTCAGCTGAGAACAATTACATCTATTTGGTAACTGAGTCCAGTGATGAACATGGCATGCAAACAGTAAGACTGGTGGGTGGGTGGCATGGGAGCAGTCTAAGTGAAAGCGCTTCATTCTTGTCTTTTACAGACCCAAAGCAAGTGACGGCATCACCAAGGCTGAATTAGGAGGAACTGGAGGAAGAGGGGAAAGCATCTGTGTAGAAGAAGAAGAGAAGAACAGAGAAATAAAGGTAAATAATTTGAGGCAAAAACTACATAGTCGATCAAGCTTAGTGAGTGAAATTACTTCAAATTTCCAACATGCAGACTGTTTTCCTGTTTCTGATACATGTATGTTCTGATTTGGAAATACCTCTTAACGTAGGTGGAGGTCGAGGCGGTTTGAACGTGCTTCCCTGTGCCAAAGTATCCACGATCCAGCTGAGAGCATTCGAGCAATACTCCATCTGAGAAGGAGGATTAAAAGTGTGTTGACATACAATAACTCTCAGACACCTACGGGAAGGACCAGTGTTTTGGGAACACAGTGCAGTATATGTTGACATTTCCTGTTCTGGTAAATCTTTGCAACCCTTTTCTGGGAATTTGTGGCCCTTATTAATGCTAGCAGCAGGTGATTTTATTTCAAAATACTTGAGAATGCGGGCGCCGTTTAGCTCAGTTGGTAGAGCAGGCGTCCCGTGTACAGAGGCCTTGTCCTCGCTGCAGCGGCCCCGGGTTTGAGTCCCGGCCTGGGGCCTTTTGCTGCGTGTCACTCCCCCTCTCTCTCATCCCGTTTCCTGTCATATCTTCAAGCTGTACTGTCAATAAAGCCAAAAAGGCCAAAAAATTTTACTTTAAAAAAACAAACAAACTTAAGAATTGAGTTGAAAATGATCCTTCTAGTTTGACCGATGAATATCATGCAGTCCCATTTGAACATCAACTTCAGGGTTTCTCACTCCCAGTCCTCGAGGGCCACTGCCCTGCATGTGTCCCTCCTCCACCACACCTGATTCAAATGATCAGCTCGTCATCAAGCTCTGCAGTGGCCTGATAACGAGCCACTCATTTGAATCAGGTGTGGTGGAGGAGGGACACGTCTAAAACATGCAGGGCAGTGGTCCTCGAGGACTGGGAGTGAGAAACCCTGATCTACTTAAAGGAACAGTTCGACATTTTGGGAAATAGGTTTATTCGCTTTCCAGCCGAGACTTAGACGAGAATATAGACACCACTCTCACATGTGACCCTGTGTTTAACGGTCACATGTGAGAATATAGACACCACTCTCACATGTGACCGTTAAACACAGGGTTCGTTCGTTAATTTCAACCATTATGTAAGTGAGGAATATGCTTAAATTCAGATTAACAGTAAGAAATCAACAAAATCAACAAAATCTACTAATAACTCAGGTAAACCAATATTTTAAATTTTGAAATGATATGATCCTGTAGTCATATTCATTGTTATCTTCCAACATCTTATACCAGACACGGAGTGATCTGAAGATAGATTGATTCACATGAGCACCGAAATGAAAAGGTCGTGCAAGGCTGACGTTTTTAAGACAACTGACTTGATAAACTAAAAATATAAAAATGATTGAACGGTGCTTGGATTTTACTCAAAAAGCTGTGCAGACCTAGTATATATATGGATACCGCACACAGCCTGCACCTGTGTGTTCATAATTACAAAACAACATAATTACCTTTCCCAAAATGGCGACAACGCATTTAACAAATATGTTTGATTTCCGGTACTTGATATCAAGATCAGAACATAGTGTTCTAGTTATCATATCACCAAGCCCTTCTATATGTAGATGGTTGACATTTATTTAACCTTGATACAGGATAGGCTGACTGAGCAAACAAGCCCTTTGACGGGTCGTTTCTCATTCTGTACCATTTGTTTCATTCTTAACTCAGAGTGTAAGATCAGTCAAATGTATTAAAATGGTGCTTTCATTTTACCTCACTCTCCAGAGCCCTCAGCCTGTGATCAAAGTCTCTGCTCTCAGTCATATGTTTAACCATATCATCCACCCTAAAAGAGAAGACATTCACTTCAATATGATGGAGCGAAAAAATAAACATGGCACTGCTTCAGTGTTGTTGTAGGAAGGTGTGCTCACTTGACAGACACCCGCTTGAGCCTCTCTGAGTCGCTGCTTTTCTGGATCTTGTTCTGGGCAGTCAGGAAGTCCTCCTTCTGAATGGTTTCCCACGTCATTAGCCTGTTAGCTGCTTTTCCTTTCAACTGCAACACTAACAGAAAAAGCCTTGTTCATCATTATTATCCCTGAACTCAGCCATGATGTGTCCAAGCAGTGTACATTCGGCAGTAACCAAGTCTCCGGTAAAAATACTGACCAAAGTGGTGGATCTTGATAGACGGCACTTTACGGATGTTTCTCTTGATGAACAGATTGATGTGAGAGAGGATGATGAAAGGAGGAGCCAGGGAAGGACGGGAGTGGTACTGAACGATCAGGTTGTAGCGCTGGAACTTCCAGTAGATGTCGCTGTTGGCCTGCACTTCAGAGAAGGTGTGACTGGTGGAGGACAGAGAGAGAGAGCACAGTGTCAGTAGCCAGGCTGCTGATCAGACAGACTGATAAGACGCCTCTCGTTGCTCTTTACCTAAACATGGCGATGAGCAGGTTGATGAGCAGGATGTTGGTGACCAGCAGATAAACGACCAGCAGGATTACCACCAGCCAGTTACTGGACATAACTCTGCATGGCTCATCACCAGTGTCAATCAGCGTGATGTTGTCTGTGCACTGCATGTCCCAGTGCTTCCCCACTGGGATAGACATAAAAACAGGCAAGATTACAACATGTCCTGGCTGCAGTGGACGTAAAAGATACATTATTCTAACACTGTTCAAAACTGTTATTCGCTCAATATGCACAATGCACTGATACTGTACCATCCATCTCTTCCACAGGGATCTGTCCGAAGATGTGCAGGTACGGCCGGTAGAAAACCCGCCGGAAGATGCGATCCAGGCGAGGGTCATAGGAGTAAAGCAAAGCCTGGTTGGCTACTCCGTATGCCATGAGCCACACCCCCAGGAAGAAGAGGAAGAAGAAGACATCCTTCATCTGAACAGGAGACAATCGTTAATTTCAGTCAACACTGATATAATGTCAACTGATTACACTAATATTTCTCACCATCTTGCCAACTATGATGATTTTTGGTCCCAGCTGTTTGTGGATGGCAAATATGTGAATGAGACGGAGGGTGAAGACCATGTAGTCCACACACATGATTTCCCGGCCAAATTCATACGACATCTCGAACATCCTGAGACACAGAGCGAAGCAAATACACTGAGGCAACAGCACCACCCAGTGGCCAACTATGTGTTCTCTATACATTTTTAGTGTAGAAAACTGTAATTCATTCTGATAGTCGAACTACGAGAAACTTAAAATTCAATTCAGTTGAACAACGCATACATTCCCCCTGTGTTCTGAGGACACAGGTGGCAACACACTGCTCTGTTTAAAGGGGTCAAGAGCAAAAAGGCATAGACTGTAATGACACAGCTGCCATTTTCCTCTGACATCATGCTCAAGGTGGGAAGCTTATGTCGTTGTTACCAGGTTGCAAGCTGTACAAATGTAGGGCATGTAACAAATGATCAGCATTAATTTGAAAAACCCCTCACTGACCATTAGACAGCAGCTAATGTTAGCATTCAACTACGTCCTTACTAGCATTACCCTTTGATAGTATACCATGATGTAATAGGAAACGTGAAATAATAGCTGCCATCTTAGAGAGGAAATGGTTGAAACCTAAGATTAGCTAATGTCGAGCTGAAATCTAGCCAAAAAGATCTGTGCTGATATTTCAGAAGGAATTTACACGTTTCCTGTCGTATCGTGTAACACGAGAGTTGTGCTTTAGTGCGAACATTAGTTGCTGTTCAATGGTAGGTAAAGGGTTAACAAATATGTTGTTTTACCAGGAAATATGGCCTGATGTCCCTCCAAATTTTTCTCTATTCATTTATAGTTGCTGATCAATGGGGAAGCAGTTAAATGCTAATCATTTTGTCAGATTACCATGTTTATATGGCTTTTAATCTGGAACACAGCATTACAACATTTGAGATTCCCACCCTGAGCCTGACATCACAGGAAAATGGCCACGATGTGAATATGGTCTATATACATAAATAGGTAATTTTGCAATATTAAAACCTCATTACAACCATGTGTAGATTGTACTGCAGACAGTCCCTGTTGTCAGTACCTGCAGATCAGTCCTATGATGAACAGAATGATGGCAATGAGGTCGCACTTGTTCCAAACATCCTGAATGTACACTCTCATCCTCTGACGCCAATTTATCGTGCCCAAAAAGAACGTCTTGGGGAAGAAAACATCAGTCAACTTAATAGATCCAGAATTTAAACACAGCTATAAACGTAACAAAACTAATTAATCATACCAAAAAATCATTGCAAAGAAATAAAACACTTGCAAATGATAAATGACAGGATGACTCACCTCCCTGATCTCCTCGCACATAATGGTGAATACCCAGAAGTAGAGCACATACTCAGTGATGGCTGGACCGTTGGGCGGCGGGGGCTTGAAGTCCACCAAGAGCACATAGGCAAACAGCAGGAGGAAGAGGAAGTACATGAGGACATTCCCCAAAAATGAGGTCACGGGTGCAAACCAGAACTGCCGCCATCTTGACACTATGAACGGACGCTTTGGCGGTCTGCGAGAGTGGGGTACGCCTGCAAGGAAGGTTAGTGGGCATGGATTAGTACCTGCTGAATATGATTATTAATGCAAGCAGGTGTTGTGTTTAAAGAGGACTTACCTCTGATGGTCGCTGTCCTGGGACTGTTAGGGCCTTGTGTATCAGCTTCACTGTCACAACAACGAGACACTTTTAATGAACAAACACGCTATAAAAACAAACATTCATTCTACAATAAATCAGTACAGAGTGAAGGGTTTTACATGTGCTTGATGTCTGAGAAAGAGAAGATGGTGGCGCCGTAAAGGCTGTCGTTGTCCCTGCCTGGTGCGTCCTCGCTGGGCTTCCCCTCCTCCTCTTGCTGATGGTCCTCTTGTTTCCTGTGAGATGGACTATCAGTTCTGAGCTCTGAATCTCCTGAATGCTATTGGCAAATTGCTAAACATGAAGGTTTTACCTGAAGGAGATGAGGTTGGTATAGCAGACGACGGGGCAGAAGAAAGTGAGCAGGAGCTTCCACACCTCCGTGTTTCTCTCCATGTCACCCCACCAGATCTGGGACAACAGAGACTGGAAGAGGAGGAGAGAAAATTAATACTTCAGTAGGTCCAAGTGCTGTTATTAATTCATTTATTTTCTGAGATTGCAAAGGATTAATGCTTTGGCCTGAACATCTTGGCAAGTATGCTCAAAATACAATTAAAAAAAAAAGGCCTGTGGATAATTAGCAGGTTATAACAGGTTGAATCGCCACATTGAAGTCAGTGACTTGGCTCTGGTGTGGTCTTTATAATGTCAGTCATAGTGACGCACCTGTACTCCATCATGACTGAAGAACAGTCGTGCGTCAGCGCCCATGCCCATCTGCAGGCAGGTGGTGCCACCCCAAACTGGAGATTTCCTGATCAGCAGCGTGAAAGAGCGACTCTCGTTGCTCTGATAGCAGGAGCTGAAGACGTCTGTGAAGAGGGAGAGACCATTTAGAAAAGGAGACACTAGCTTGAAAATCATGTCAATAAGCACACAATAATTTTTTACAATTTTTGCTGTAGCTGCTGATGTGGGAGCAAGAGCTCAACCGTTCGTCGAGGGTGGAAACATCTTTTCAAATCAATGTGGGATCTCAGGGCTTCCAGAAACTTGAATCATGCCAAACACACTGTATGGAGCCAGTTCATGTTGTTGGAGAATGCTGCAACGCTGTTTTGATGTGATGCTCCAGGTACGTTTTGTGAAATACAAAGCTTCATCCAACCTTCCATCCGCATGAGGTTGAGTGGACAATGACTTAATTTTAATTTTTGGGCGAACTTGTTCTTTAAAAGACAGGCTAAATAAGACTAAATACAACAATTAGGATGTGAAATCTAATGTCTGATCATCATTTTTTCATCAGTTAATGTTGAATTAATCATTAGTGGATAATGCATCCATGGTCTTACCATGTGCCACCGTCTCAAACCTCTGAGCCAAGTCCTTCATGGACAGTTTGGTCTCAGTCTCAACCTCCAGCTTGGACAGTTCCCTCAGTATCTTGCAGCCACTCAGAGCACTCAGCACCGACTCTCCTGCCTACAAGAGACAGCGAGGGAAGTCAGGGCATACAAACTCTGTTAAATTAGGTGCTAATACAGTATTTTGCTGTGAAGCTAGAGGTCTACTGCAGACACAGCTCTGAGCCTGATTGCACTAAGAGATGTGATTATTTCAAACAAGTTTCTGCTTCAGAAGATTTACCATCTCCCAGAAGAAAGTGGCCATCTCGCTGCGGTTCTGAAGGACGGCCCAGATGAAGAGAGAAGCCCAGGGGAAGAGGCAGCGATCTCTCTGATACGAGCAGTCACCACGCAGCAGCTTACTGGCACGCTGGGGTGGATGAGAAGATGGGAAGGGGATATTAGAGTCCCTCTCGTCTTCTAGAGCCTGAAGTTCACTAGTTAATGTATGTCTACACATTCAGAAAAAGTTACCTTCAGAGCTCTCCTCTTGGATGAGATCTGCTCTAAGCCCAAAGCATCGTAGTAAAATGGCTGGCAGACATCGCCCATTAACAGCTCCAGGACTCCTGAAACCTGAGTGCAAAAGGAGGTAGAGTAAGAAACAAACAAAGAATCCAAGTTTGTTTTTTCTCATTGGTTTTTAATTGAGAGGCAAAAACCGACCTCAAAAAGTGTGATCTCTGTCACCGGGCCACTGTGCATGTTCTCTGCTGCCACTTTGGAAGGCGACTCTGGCACGTTTGATGATGTGGGCACAGCGGCTGCAGGTCCTAGCCGCTCCACCAGGCGGCGCTGAAGTAGCTGGTAAAGCATCGTCCCATCAGCCACCGAGCGGTACAAGCTCTCCAGCCTGCCGTAAGTCAGGTAGTCCAGGATGTTGAGGCCATTCTCAGTGAAAAGACGCACGAACTGAGGCTTGTCGTTGATCAGGGCGTCTGTCATGGAGTCTTCCAGATCGTCATACTGTTCGATTGGATGACAGTGATCATTATTAGGGAGATTTCAATATTAATGGATCTACTTTGGCGTGGTATTATATCTATGAACATAAATCATGTGATGTCTTTTTCTCCTCACCCTCCAATGGATGTCTCCATTGAAGAGTTCACTCTTGGCAATGTCAACCCTGTTCCATGTCACCGCCAGCTTTAGCTCCTCATTGTAAGGGCTGGCATCAACTGATGTACGCTGCTTACTAGCTGGAAAATGAAGAATCACACCAAAAAAAAAAAAGTAACATAACTTGTTCCCACTTAAAATGTTTAGAATTTTCATGATTTTATGAAAGTTGCATGTACCTCCCACCAACGCTTTGAGCAGGACTGTGTCAAAATCATTTGGGCCCTCCTGCTCTCCGTGGTAGATTGTAATGAAGCCTCTGTTCTGGTAGATGCTCAGAGCCTGGGGACCCAGAACAAAGAGGCAGAAGTTGAGAAAAACAGGATTTTTTAATATATGAGCAAAATACTGTAAAAGAATGTACAGTTGAGATAAATAGTGAAGCTTTGGGGACAAAGGGTGTCGACAAATTCATGATATTGTTAAGTGCAAAGCCTTTTCATGCTGAGTGAGAAAGATATCCAGCATTTAAAGATTGTATCAGGGCCTTTGAAGTTCAGCACCAACAGTGCTAACTGACCAGCAAGTAGACGAGAATAAGATAAGAAGTGTGTATCCGATCACTCCCTTGTTCAACAACACAACAAGTTAAAGACTGGGCACTGATTACATCACTGATTGACTCATTGGAATAGTGATCAAATCAAAGGCAGTGAGCAGCCACTTTCTTTCAAGAAAGCATGTGGTGTTGATGATGTTACAGTCACACAAATCAAACTCAAACACAAAATCTTTAAAGCTGCATCTGTAATAAGGGTGTAGGGAGCACAGAGAGAGAGCTCGGTGAGGATACTTATTGTGTTTTTACATTGCATTCTGGGAATTTTCCCAAAAAAGTATGTGATTATAACAAACAGGCATCTTCAGGACATTTGAAAGATCAATATTCGGGGCTGATAGAGTAGAGCTGCAATAGCTTGTCAATTAATTGCTAAGTTGATTAAGAGAAAATTAGCCACCTAATATTTAGGTAATTGCAAAAATAATTTTTGTCATTTTTAAGCATCATTTGCTAGTTCCGGCTTCTTAAACATCTTATCGATACCATTCTTATGTAGACAAATGTTATTTTTTAAAAACACATCGACAGAGCTTGTAGAAAGGTGCTGCATAAAAGTATTTATTTTTCTTTAACATACATAACATAAAAAACATTATTATGATAGCGTTGGCAAAGTTATTGTTAGCTGGTGTTAGCAAAGCGTTACTACGTTCCACAACCTGGCAACTACTTGAGGGCAGGGTATTCAAGCAACAGCGCCGTTGTGACATGAATGCAATGGTAAGGGGAGACGGAATGACACATTTAGTGGCTGAATGTTTCAAATGTTTTAAAATAACACCTTTAAATTTAAGGATTTGCTGCTTTTCTTTGTTATTTATGATTGTAAATGAATCTTTGGGTACTGGACTGTTGGTTGGAAAAACAATCTGAAGACGTCACTTTGGGCTCGAAGAAACTGATGAGCAGTTTTCACAATTTTCTTATATTTTTTAGACTCAATCAATAATGAAAATAACCATCAAGGCATTCTGTATATTGGTCGTTATTGACTACATACAATACAGCCAATTCTTTCTCAGTGTTTTCGCGTTATTATTTTGACAAACGGAAACTGAAACTGACTTCCAAAGTGAGCCAGTGATGGAGCAGCAAGAATAACTGAAAGACAGCCAGCAGTTTCAAGAATCTGGGTCAAACTGAGACAGGAAGTAGCTTGAGAAATCCACAGGGCCAGAAGAGGGTCAACTGATGTTTGTTACAGGCAACTGTTGAATGACATACAACATACATAGCGACGTACTGTTCAATTTGCTGTTCTGAGCTTTAGATGCAGCTGGGCTAAAATGTAAGCTTGCCCTATGGGGTTGTGGTAAAGGAATACAATGGGGTTGCTGAAATCAAACAGTTTGTCCATAAATATGTGCTGCAAATGTGTTGGAAGGCTGCCCATTATGTTATGAAACATCCTGTGCAAGTAAAACTGACCTTTGAGCATTGAATGAAAGGTCAAGGGGCCTCAAACAACAACATTTGAAAACGTCTCATGATTATGAATATAAGATTTAGATGTACAGCTTCTTCCTGTTCTGCACGTCAACACCCACATAACCTCATAAACCTCTCTGTCCACAGCACTTACCTGTTCAACAAGTTTATCCGACTCTGCTTCAGAAGGGAAGTGCTTTCTAACACGTTCCGCCACTCTGTCTTTCAGATCCACGCTGGGGCCTGCCTCGCCATCTCCCTCGCCGGAGGACTGGGCAGCCGGGGCCGAGGACAGGTTCTCCAAGAGATCGCTCAAGAAGTCAGCAAGGCCTCCTGAGCCGGCCAGCACCAGCCAGGGCATGGAGGTTTTCAGAGAGAGATCAACTCTCTGACAGAAAAAAAAAGGAAAAGAAAGAGGGGTTTCTTTATGGAGTACAACCAGAGAGTACATTTTAATATTACAACTAATAATGTCTTTGTGACTATACCTCCAGCATGCTCGCCTCCCCTGACACCAGCATACAAAGGACAGGGATGTCAATGCTGCCGCTGCCTACAAGAATACAAGCATTTTCACCTTTAGTGCACTGGTAGATTATTTGTTAGGACTGACTTCACTTTAATGCCGATACGATCAAACAAACTAAGTGTGCAGAGACACCACAGACACACAGAAAGAGCCCGCGGTTACAATTTTGGACAGGTCTCTGCTTGATGTTACATGTTGAGGAGCCGCCGTGTCTCAAATACTGGCAGGGGCACGCAATGGCTTTCATCCAGTGGATACCAGAGAATTAGCTTATCATAACTTGTGTAAAAGTTCACCACAGGAGGGCCAAATCGAGGTTGTAAATAGAGAGCATTAAGCTGTTTCCGTTTTCCTTACATTGAGTTGACACAAATAACTCAATTGTTGGGACATACACAGGAGGACAAGCGGCGTCTTCCAGTTCTTCTATTCTGATACTACACTCAGTGAAAACTATAAGATTTCATTATCCTGTCTCTCACCCCAGATGCCCGTGCGCTGGTGGGAGATGTAGTCCTCCAGTTTGGCCCTGAACCCGGTCTCTCCTCCTCTGCGCCCCTCACTACCGTCGTCCACCAGCAGGAAGGCCTGGTAGTTGTTGTCGAGGCAGCAGGAGTCCCGGGACGTGTTCTGGACATAGTACTTAGCAGGAAAGCTGCCCTGAAAGAGGAACAATCCAGGGATATGATAGGATTAGAAACCTAGACTGTAAGGATGAGGAATCTTTCATTGATTGTTTCACAATAAAAGGGAACATGATCACGTATGCGGGTGAGTTCAGTTTGTAGATACAGTGTCGGACCTGAGAGTTGACCAGCTGATGTCGGTTGTACACTAGTCCCCACGGAGCAATGCCCAGCGCCACCACTTTGTTGAGGGGGACAGACGAGGCTGCGGTGGCATGATCCCTCACCGCTTCTCCGACACACCTGCCGACGCCTTCACGCAGGCCTGTCGTTATGATCCACGCTCCTGGTCAAGAAAGGGAATGTAAAAGGAGAAACTAAAAGTTTGGTTGATGCTGGAATTGAATGCCTGAAAAACGTCATAATTACCTCTGTTTTTTGGGGGTTTTTTGCATTAGCGACCTGTATCTACGCATGCACCTTTTTGTTTTTGCATGAGCTCATTAACTCTGCTGTAATCAGGGGCCTTTTAGAGAACAGCCACTTAAAATGACCTCAGATGACGGGAGATCAGTATCGCTGTGTGCCACCTGCGCCAAGCACAGTAGTCGGGAGGAAATGGCCATTGTCGTACCAAATTAGGATCAGACCACAGGGACACATACAGTGCACTGGAAAGACATAATGTAACAGCTGTATTTTTCCTGTTATAACCGCCATGGGTATGCCTCATGTTTTCCAAGAAAGCGTTGATTTAGTAACTCGCATTATTAGGTAGTCACTTTTTATTCTTTTACGATTTTTGAGGGTTTTGACTTCCTGGGAAAATTCATACACAAGCAAAAATATACAGAACTGAAAGTATGTCTGTGTAAATGCTGTAATCTACTCTACAGTCATATACTGTTTAAATGGTTATCAAAATAAAAGATTCCTGGTTGTGTTGTAACGACCCTAAATTAACATTTTGAGCTTGTAACATGAAAGGTCGGCAAAATAATATAATCAAGTACAAAAATGTAAGTGATTTCAACTGATGTGACTAAATCGCAGCTACAAACTGTTTTAAGGTAAGTCACATGAGGCCAGAAATACCAGTGAGTAGCATTTATTAGCTGTAAAAGAGGTCCAAAAATCAGCAATTTCATATAGAAAAGTGAACAAATTGATTTAAGGCCACTAAAAGAGATCAAAACATCTGTGTCCAAATTCAGGTTTTCTGCTGGATTCATCAAATTAAATTTAAGACTTTGAAGTAACTGAAACAGGTATGACATTGAATTCTATGTGATATTTAAAAGTTAAAGTTTGCATTCGTGAAAAGCAGCAGTCTCATAGGTAGGTCATTTTGATGGAAAGCCAGAAGGGACAATTCAGCCTAGAATTATTTATCATGAAATCAAAACTTTCAGCACTACCATGCAAACCATAACAGTAATTCCTAATGATATAGCAATGACACCACCTGGATCTGGATAAGCAGCAGAAATTAAGCTGATGAATTAGCTAATCAAAATTAATTCTGTCATGTCAGGCTTTGCTAAAATGTGTTAAAACTTGCTCCTAATGAAAAAATGTGCTACTTGAGTTACTGTAGGTTACAACAGTGACAGTACATGTTACTGTATACTGCTACTGTACAGCCTCCTACATTCACATTGCACTTTCAAAAAATCTGGAGCTACAACTACTGATTATTTTCATTATTTATCAATCCAACCATTATTTTTGTTTAGTCTATAAAATTTTTAAAAATAAAATAAGAATTGGTCATTCACAATTCCCCAGAGCTGTAAAAAGTAATATCTCCAAATTGCTTCTCTGTCCAAGTCCAAAACCAAAAGACTCTTCTTTCATGATCATAAATGACAAACAAAAGCAGCAAATCTTTTCAGATTTAAGAAGCTGGAACCAGCAACTGTTTGACAATATTGCTTGAAAAATCACTAAATAGATTAATAGATTATCAAAATTGCTGTTGATTAATGTCCTTTTGATCGACTGATCAACTAATCAATAAATTGATTAATCGCTGCAATTAAAACAATCCCACTTTTAGTTTATAGGCGTATAACGACTTTTGACTGCATGTGATCAGTTATAGAAACATTGTATAACAAACTTCACTGAGTGAATCAGGTAAAAGAAAAATATTTCAAACTTTTGATAATCAAATTAAAGACTTTATAATACCTTCAAAAGGTCTTTTAGAGGGAACTAAATTCAATATTTTTAAAAAAAAAAAAATTTCAAGACCTTCAGATACCCTGATTTACTTGTGCACCAGTAAAAAAATTAATTATTTTATATATATATGGTGGACAAAGGACAAACTGCTTCGCAAGTTGAAGCTTACTGATAGTACTGTTAACAGTGTATATGTGTTCACAATGCTGTTAACTGCCATGTGACCTACGACCCACCAGGATTTGTTTACCTGTGCTTTGTGAGGCTTTCACTAGTCCCTGCCTGAGGACCTCCCGTACCCAGGTCTTCACCTTTGCCCTGCCTTCTCCACCCACGACAGAAACCACCAGGTTGGGTGAGGGAAGACCCCAGTGGGTTGTCATCAGGGTGTACAGCATAGACGGGGGCGTGTCCCATGACAGACGCAGGAACTGAGGGCCATAAAAGGAGACAATTATACACATTTGATTTATTATTTCAGAAGTTGACAACCTATGACTTAAGAAAATAGAATGACCAGTGATCATACAGTCAAAAGACGTGCTAAATTACACTACAAGTGGATTAATTTAGATTGGTTAGATTAGCCTCTCAGTACAGATATGGGTCCTCTCTGTCAGCATTGTTAGTTTGATCACTGTAGATGCAGAAGTAGGTTAAAGTTCAGAAAAAGCAGAAGTACTTAATTTGAATCATTATCTGGCTGATTTGCCTTTGAAACACTTTGAAAACACAACAGATTCAGAGCCAACAAAGAGGCCACCCACATAGCTATGCCTCTTGCTGGCTCCAGCGAACTGTATCTCTCCAAAGGCATCTGTCGGGTATTCAGACGAGTGCTGGGCGCTGTCCCAGTGGTTGACCATCGCGGTGCTGAAGTAGTCCCCGAGAGCCACGGAGGCATGGGCATCTCTGGCACCCCCACACTGGCACAGTGCGCCATTGCTGCGAGAGGTGAGAAGATGATACATGTGAAAACAGGATCAACTCCTGTTGCATCAACACAGTCAATAGACAGACATGACTACCACAGGAATGTCCTCCACAGAGCTCACAGTACCTGAAGGAATCTTCTACGAAGGTGGTGCACACTCTCTTCTTGATGATTTTGGGGATCCAGCTCTGAAAGCATTTTCAACAGGTTAATAAACTGAATATATAAACAGGCTGTTTCAGTTTTAAGAAATCATATCCCACCCTTTTACGCCTGGAAATCATGTTGCTGCAGGGTGCAGCAAGCCGTTCAAATGAGAAATGTTGACTATGGCTCGGAGATATGCCTGCCTTAACACCTGAGTGCGACTTCTGACGCAGTGCTGTAGTTTCAGCTTCAATTTTTATGGGTTTGTGAGTGTGGAAGCGAGAGTGAGTGTGTAAGCGGTGGGCACGTAGGCTACTACAGTACTGTGCACTGGTATTTGCAAACCTACTTGTTAAAGTGAGGGGCCCCAATGGAATCTTCTTTCATCTTGAAACTGGACTGAAGTCTCTTTCCAACTTTGACATTTAATTAACAACAGAACATTTCCCTCAAATTAATTTATTTCTAATCCACTGTCACACCAAAAGCCATGTGTAGGGATGCGCGAGGTGGATTATTTTGAGATGATACCAATAATTACCCGCTTGTCATGGCTGATACCATTATTTCACATTTTTGTATTTTAAGAAAAAGTTAATTACCTGTTATTTATGAACACTTGAGGGTAAGAAAGGCTAAGATGTAGTATGCAAAGATGGATGATTTAATAATCTATTGCTCTAACAGCAATTGTTGTGTTGAAACTCTTAGACCTTTCCCCCTTTCTCTGAACCCTTGTGGGACATGTTGCAAAATAAAATACAATCAAGTCGTCTTCCTCTTAAACTGTAAAATAAAACATACACATGAGGAACAACATGTTTGGCTCTCAGATCTACATTGCGTGGCTCTGCCCAGGTGCAGCAGTTTGACACAACGAGCACAACAGGCTGATCTCTTTCTCCTTCTTTTCTATGTGGCCGATCAGGAACCAACTTTAAAGATGCATACAGCCAACTACAGTATGTGTGTGTAGATGATGTGCTTGTCTAGTCAATGAAAGATATTCGGCTTTGTATTATTGGCTCCATTTATCTCCATCGGCTAGAATTTCACTGATACCAATAAAAAGCAGATAATTCAAATTTACCAATATCGGGGTGGTAATTTATAGGCTTGATATTTATTGTCCATCTTTAACCGTGTTAATGTGTAAATAAATCTGTGTTTGACTGGTAAAACCAGAAGAAGCCCATGTGTAATCAGGTTTGAGGAGTAATTAGAGGATTACGTAATCAGGGGGGAAAAAAATGTATTCTGGTGAAGTTACAGAAAAAAAGATGTAATTTGATTACAGATAGATTCAGTAAAAAGGGGGGTTTCGAACAGAGTACAATTTCAAAATAAAGAATGAAATACTAATCTGTAAACACATGTGCACACGTGACAACAGAAGTCTCACACAACACAATCACTCTGGTCTTGAGTGAAACCAATCACACAAGTGTGTATTCTTATAGAAAACACACTCGTTAGATACGATTAAATAAAAGTGATCTCATTCATATGTATTTTCTCTTTATTTGCATATGTTTGGTTACATTACGTTAATATTTAATACTTGGATTACGTTACTGACTACACTTTTAACAGGTAATTAGTAACTGTATCAGAATACATTTTTAATACAACCCTGTGTATATCTGATAAAATTATGGCTGCGTTCCATTTAGCTGTGCCAGCCGCCCCTGTCAGTGGAGCAGGGGCACAACATCAGTGCCGTTCTACTGGCAGGTCTAAACGGAATGCAGCCATTCATCATGTTATTAATAACACCTGTGCTTGTCGAGTGAAAATGTGTCCGGAGACAACGAGCCAATTCTTACTTCTTATTGTATTTATCATTTGGATGTAGGTATGACGATAACTATGTGTGTTACAGCTTTAGCTAGCTTCAAGTAAAAACCTTACAAAGCTATTGGATGCTAAATGTCGCTTGTATGCTAGCGAGTTGTCTGTGTAACGTTATTACTTAGCTAGTGAGACAACGGGCAGAAGCTACATACACATTAATGGGCGTGCTCTCGCCTTTGTTTTTGCAGTTATCGTTAGGTAAACGTTCACGTAGTTACCTGTTAAAAAATGTCTATCCGCACCTTTTTTTCACAGTCAGTGACGTTCATCGGTTTATTAAGTTGTAAATCAGTTGAATTCCACTTTTCCGCAGCCAAGCTAACGTTGTCTCCACTTCCGCCGGTTAAAGTTAGACGTCACGTGCACTGTCAACAAACACACCGTAAACTAGCCGGCGCTAGCTAAACTTGCGACAAAATGCAAGTGTTTACATACACAGCTGAATGTAAGAGTGCCTTTGGTCGTCTAATAACAGAATCATTCACTACACGACCACTAGATACATCGCTCGTCACCGTGACTCAACCCCAGAGAATAACTGCCAGCCACAACTTTCTTTCCAGCTTCCAGTTTGTCGGCTGCTCGTTTATTCACCGTTTCACTGCTGCAGCCTTAGTCAAACACCACACTGAGATCAGAAGCAGAATGATTGAAAGAGAAGTCTACCCACCTGATCTTTCTCAGATTTTACGATTTTGTCTCCGTCGCCTCCTCCTCCTTCTCCTCTTGTGTCTCTCATGTTGTTGTTTTTCCTTTCTGTCCGAATCAGTGAAAGATAGGGAGGGGGGGAGAAGCTTCAAGGTTTCTTCCTGACCATTTTCAAATGAGTCGGTGAATTTCCTATGGTAATACCATTTCCAGAGGTCCCCTCCAGCAGCACCCAGGAAGAAAACCAGGTGCTAACACGTCACACAGGTGAGGGTGTGGTTTTTACAAGAGGCTGACAATCTCCAAATACCTTCCTTCAAACTTTGAAAACATAGGAGGAGCCAGTCAAAACCAAAGATATGTCGTACCTGGGCTGTGAGCTGGGACTATAACCCTCTTGCTATCAATACTAAGCTCTCCCTCTGTTGGAAAGAAAATGCTCCTGGCCACTGATGAAACATTTTGACATTGTAGAAGACAGACAACTGAAGACACACAAGCTTGTGCATTGAGCAATTTGCTGCTGTCAGGGTCGCCTAAAAATATCACACAGTCAGTCCTGGATTACCAGCAGGGCAATGCCTCAATTAGCCCAACAAGCGCATGACACATTTATATGCAGAAATGTATAGAACATTAAATTTAAATCAGAATATGTAATCATTTAGATGAAATTAACATATGTATTCTGTACTTAAATAATGTAGTTTCTACAAGGTAATTTTTAGCCTGAGGAAAATGTTTCAGTGCCCTTTTACCCTTAAAAGGCATTGAAGCTCCTTAGAAAGTGTCCATGTAAGCAGAATTCAACCTGCAGGAGTCCATTTTGCCTTTTTCCTCAGGTTAATCTAAATATTCATCAACTGTTTCTCCACACATTTCTCCTTTTTATATTAAATATTTATTGTACAAAGCATTTAAATATTGAAGAATTTATATTTAAAAAAAGCAATATGATTAAAGATTTTACGCACCATTCAAACATCCACAATCTATGTGCTTACAGAGCATAAATCAATTATAAGTACCAGTCAGTCAGAACATACAGACATATTTGGTTGTAAATAGACAAGAACTTTGTTGAGAACTGTTCATCTTGTTAGTCCGCAACTGCTGTCGCCCCTCTCGACCCTATCTGCCATATCCCTGCGGGTCGTGGGCCTTTGTCGACTTCTCTTTTCCGTTTGTGTTGCTGATGTTGTATAAATCGTTGGCCAGGTTTTGAAGCTGGCATGTCCCGAACTTGCAGCCGCGCTGAGGCGCACGCCGGGAACGCAACTTCACTGCCATGCTGTAGTGATAAAAATGAGAAAGAGGTGGAAAATAAATAAGTTACAAAGACAAATAAATCATAAAACTACAATTTAGATAAGACTTTATTGATTCCACAATGGGGAAATTCAACTGTTCCATTTAATGATGATGATAAAACTAAAACAAGACAAAAAAACAAACCCTGACAGAATATAATAATTAAAAAAAGTCCAAATATTAAAAAAAAGACTATGAAGCTATGTACACCTACAATTTAGGCTTTGCTGAAAGCCAATTAGTGGAACGGAACTAAACACTACAGGATTTAGTCTGCATCAGACTGTCTTAGGATATAAAATGTAATGTGATATAAGAAAGCAGGTGTTTTCAGTATTTCTTGTATTGATAGAACGTCTGTAGTTTTCAGCCACTCACACTGTGATGTGTGCTCTTTCGTACCTTTTTTTCAGTGCGTCCAGGTCTAGATGTTTGTCTTCTGAGTGAAATGGGATGATCTTCAGTGCTTGAACATGCTGCTCCGGTGCGTCCTCTGATGCTTTTACCTCTGAAGCCTGGATGATGTCCCCTGGGAGGACAGCGTCTGACCTGTAGGCCCATCAGAAAAAGGTATTTGTTAATATTGGAATTTGTAATAATATAGATAAACTAATACGTAGTCCAGTTTTCTCCTTCTTTCAGTCTCAATATCTACAAGCTTTTGAGGCAGGAAAATCTATCTTTATCATTGGTTCATCTCTTCTATCATTAGCTTAATGTTTACTGATGTTTTTCACTGACCTGTGAGTTGGTCTGAGCGGCGTGGCAGTAGTCAAAGGCACAACTAGCAGCAGCAGAACAGCTATCTCCATACCGCACTGGCCTGTGACAGAAAAAAAAAAACTAGTGGTGATGAGGAAAACATACTGTCCTGACCACACTCATTACTAATAAATGATCTGTACGACAAAAGAGAAGAAAATCACTAAAGAGAGCAATTATGATCCATTTCAATCATTATCAAAATAGCAATTACCTCCAAAGAAATCCCGAATCCTGCTGTGGCTTTTTGAGTAAACCATTCGTGGTCTCTTGCTGATTGTTGGATGCCCAACTCTGTGATCCCGTCTCCACTTCTGGTCCTTTATAGTGTTGTGGCAGGCTGAGGGGGTGTGTCTCTAATGTACTCATACAGGCAGAGCAACTCCCATGCTTGTGATTTATCAGTTATGGTGGCAGTTTTATCCTCTATTTACGGGGGATGTGATGCTAACATAAACACTCGTATAACAACAGTGCCCAAGCACAACATTGTACTTAAACTTGAGGTGACCTTGTACCTTGTGTGATGTTTACATTGATTCTTATGTTCACTATTTGCGCCACCGACTCCCCCCGCTCTCACTCCACTTGCTGCTGAGCAATTGTTCCAGAAATCATTCTTTCATCTCCATCACCTGCAGGAAGCCCGCACAGCCCAAAATAACCCCAATTCTCCTCCAGGCTTTTCTTTATCGCCCCATTTTTCCTGTGCCTTTTTCCCTTGAGTCACTTTTGCCGTCACCATGTTTATTCCTGAAATGTCCTTCACTCACATGCACACCCCCTGTCCCACCTTCTCACATACAGTATTTCAAAAACAACATCTCTATCTTACAACTTTCCTGAATGATAATAAATCAGATTTTAGAGATGATGTGATTAAAAGCTTTGTTAAAAATGGTCGCAGAAATAAAAAAAATTTGAACTTTTTTTAGGTTTGGCACATGGTCGAATTCTAACATCACATTAGGAAATTATCCAATATTTACTTATCTTTTAATAATACAGTAAACCCACAGTGAGCCAGTGTCACAAGTGACACGTTTATTGGTTTCCAACCTCCACACTCCTGTTTCTCCCAGCCTCTCTCTCTCACGCTGAATCACAGCTTCCCCTCTGGAGCCTATTGTGTACCTTTCCTGTGACTACCATCTGGGCAGATTGAGTCGAGCAGTGCACTGAGTCATCAATGGCGCGCGTGCACACGAGAGCATTAGCAGTCGATTGATAACGCAGTCTCATGATTTCACATGTGATTAAGCATGGATTACACCAAGTGTCATTTCAAGAAAAAAATCTCTTCAAGGGTTACGAGGATAACGTGCCAAAAGAAAGCCAACACTTCCTGTGCACCTGCTGCTGTCTGGCTGTGAGCAAATGAGTGTTGTAAACTTAAGTAAATGCCAACAACAGCAGAAAACAAACTCAACAATGAGTCAGTTAACGGACAAGGCATTCAACAGAAAATTTATCAGCAAGTGTTTTGATAACACAAGTTATTCATTGTTTGAGTCGTTTTTCAACTTTCCACCTTCCCAAGCATGAGAATTGACATCTTCTTTGTGAGGCCCGGGCATAAACAGATCAGAAGAATAGAAAATATAGTAAAATGCAATTGTAATATTATAAAATATGTCTTCATTCATGTAGGAGAAGTTAGAATTGCAAATTAATGTATATTGATAAATATGTAAAATCGTTCTTATCGCTGTGTGTTGAAAATCATTTGTCTATGTACACCTTTTTAGATGCTAAATAGTGGACCTCTAATTAATGTGTGACCCAAACTGCTGGGCACAAGTTGCCCCCATACACATGTACTGAATAATTATTTCCCTGTATATTTGCGTTGAAGTTGTCGAGCTTCCACACAGCTCTCATGCGGATGGCTGCCCACCCAGAGCCTGGTTGTACTCCAGGTTTCTGCCTTGTTAAAGAAAGTTTTTCCTCACTTCTGTCATGTGATGTGCTTGCTCATGGAGGGAATTGTTGTGAATTGTATATGAAGAAAATGTAATATAAGTGATTTACATTATTTTTTTATTTTGGCACATGCTTTGATTACGAAGTAGATATAAAGACACAGAAGGAATCTGTCCATACACTCATTAAACTAAGATGTTAGGTAAGGTAAATGTGAAAACAGACTAACATACTTCATTCTGCACAGTGAATGTCAAACATCCAAGTGAAGGAACAAGAAGTGTAACATATTTTTTTTAGTGGAGGATTACTTTAAGAAATTGACAAATACATAGAAAATTACTGTAATTGCTCCTTATTACTGTGTTTGAAATATCTAAATATATATGTAAGTAATTAAAGTTAACTGACTCTATTCCTTAGCCATAATATCCTGGGGACTCATCTTATGGGAAAAAGAATATACATCATACAAATGTATAGAGTCCAAAACAGATTTCCATTAAAGCTAACTGAGGCCAGGTGGGTTAAGGCTACATGCAGTTTATAGTGTCCCAGCAGTTATGAGTAAAGCTGTGTCAGGGTGACTAAAGCAAACAGTCCTGTATTGCTTACATCAGTGGCAATGATTGTTTTCTTCCACTGGTTTAAGGTAACTGAAGGTCACCGGTTTCTCGGAGCTCCGACTTGTTGATTTCCTGCATCTCAAGCATCTTAATCCATCTTGAAGGAATATGTGCGCTCACTTCCATGAGAGCACTTTGTCAGGACTCGTCTGACTTTTCTCCCAGTATCGCTGACGTAGCGCGCATCCTGTTGTTGTAAACCTGCCACCAGCCGGCCACTTCAGCCTTCCCGGCCGTGTTTCCTCTACCCACTGGGCACAAGAGTGAGCATCCTGTTGTCATTCACTCGCACATCGTCTTCTCACAGGTTATGACTTAAGGGCACTTTGCAACAAGTGTGCAAACTTCCTCTTCATCTTTGCTAGTAGTAGGTTAGCTAAAGAAAATGTATTTACTACAATAAAATCAGAATTTCAGCATTGTTGGCTGTCATCCCTTATTTTGGCTAATCTAGTTAGTTGGTTGCTTTATTGTCTCCCTTAGGAGAAATTTGTTTTGGATCAGTAATTCTGATGGAGACTGGAGCCATTTGCACTTTATAAAGAGAGTAAATTATTCAAGTTTTCTTTAAATGGAATCATTTTGTAATGCATTCATCACGCAAAAGATAAAAAACCTCTTTAGATTTAGAGTTGGATTGAATCAGCCATCAACAGCTCCATCTTGTGGGACTAGACTCAAACTGTACTCACAATAATTAATTCACTGTACCTGTTCTTTCATTTACATGATGGAAGGATTTGGTCAATGTAATTAAAGACATTTTAAGCTGTAATCATTCAGCTGAAAAATATTGATGCTATCTTGGGTGACTCCGCATCATCAGCTCCAGTGTTATGCAACAGCTAGAAAGGGTGATAAAAAAACAAATCTTCATGGTTATTTCAGTGATTCCCAAGCTATTAAGAGATTTGAGTGAAAGAGTATGTTAGAGCTGAACACAGAGAGAGTGAGAGAGAGTCTGGAAAACCTGTAGGTCATAGGGTCAACACTGAGAGATATAAGCTTAGAGTCCATTAGTGGATTATAACCATAACCACTCCATGGCTCCTGTGTCTCTCTTGGATTAAAGAGAGAGAGAGGGACGGAGAGAGAGGGCGATAGAGATGTGCTGAGCGCATGAGTGTAACTGGAAAGCAAGTGAATTGAGTGAATTTGAAGGCAGAGCTTAGTTTACTGTGCATACGTGGACGCAAACTGAAGTGGAATTGCAGCGGTGACAACACTTTGGGTCGGTGATTTTGACACACCTACAGTTTATCACCGGCTGGTTCAGTGATTTACGCAAGGTAAGTTTAGACACACATCAAATGTTTGCACTTTCTGTATGTGTGTTGGATACAATTCAGTATGTACAGGTTCGGCTGTCATTAGCCAGGAGGCATTTATCGGTGATCAGGTTGATAAAGAAAATTCAGTGTTTTACTGAAATGTATTTTCTGCTCTTAAATGTCACATTTGTTGGCCTGTATTTTCACATTCTTGTTCAAAAACAGACCAAACGCATGCTTTACACAGTGTATTTTGTCTGTCACCGTCATCCTCATCATCATTATTTTTGTGTTACTTTAATTTTTTGTTTTTGTTGTTTTTTGTTTTTGTTGTTTTGTTATGGCCTGAATGATTATCTCTGTACCTTTGCATGTGTGTATGTGCAGGAAGCATGGACGTGGACCTGGAGCGGATTATCCAGTGCATCAAACAGGACAATGAGAACGGTGTTCAGACACAGCTGCAGGAGTTCAACAAAGAGGTAACACCAACACACAGAAGTTGACACATTCTTGTCTGGACGATATGTTGCTGTAACATACGATAATGACTGTAATTTTATCATCATCTCCCTCCTCAAGTTCGCCCAGTGCTTTTTCTTTGACGCAGAGGAGAGGGACCGAAGGAAGGTAAGCTGCTGCTCCTGTCCATCCAGCGCCCCTTAAACCTCACCTTAACCTTTTCTTACCCTACATCCACCCCTCCCCGCCCTGGCTCCATAGTCTGTCTGTGATTAGTAATTCTGCTGTATCAGTTGTCCCTGATCCTCTCTCCTTGCATGCTCAGGCAGATTGAGCCCAGGCAGAGTGATTGAATAACCAACAGACTGTGTGTTAATCTATTCAACACTTTCAGCTCTGTCATTTGCAGCCATTGAACAGCAGATCTGAGGCCGCATTTTCAAACATACTGCGCCGAAAATGGCCGCTAACTGATTGAGTGAACATTGAACAATTGACAGTTATGTAGCAGCACAAATGGCTTTCGTCTCCTGAGGGTTAGTGTTAGCGAAATGGCTATCATCTCCTGAAGTCGTCAAATGAACGCTTTTTACCATTTAAGTTTTTATTTATAAACTATTATTTAGTTAACATTTATAAGTTAATCTTATCCAATCTAGATCCTTTCACACTCCTATGATTTGATGAATATTTCATTTCACATTTGTTGACACCGACGCAGTGAGTAAATTAATTCAGAGACAAGATGTCTTCCATAGCAACAGGGTCAAAATAACCCCTTCTTTTCGTTTAGCTTAGCAGCTTTGTGAATAGCCCTTAAGAGGAAACTCTTTGTGTGAAACTTTTAGGTGTCCTAATAGTTTAACATAATATACACACCTGATTCCCAGTGGTAACAAGAATATGTACTGATATTGTTTTTTCTTTGTTCTGCTGTGTTGCTCACTGAAATCCAACTTTCCACCTCCTAAAGCAAAGAAGACTTGAGGAGGTACAGTGCTGCCAGAGTTTGGAATGATATTCAAGTATTTCTTTTGTTGCACATGAGAAGGCCGTTAACTTTAAATGTATTCTTGCTCCTGCTGTATCAGTTCAAGAAGAATAAAGTGAGGGACTACACTGATTCTGACTCTGACTATGACGAGTACGACCAGGAGGATCGAAGCCTCATCCTCAGACAGGTGCCTGACTCTCTCACTGTCTACTTGCCCCAAGGTTTTTTCGGTTGTTCCTTTTGAAGAATGTTGTGAAACTAAATGTCTGTTTTTCTTTTCCCGTCATCAGAATTTAGCTCTTGTCCTCATGAGGTTCATAAGGACAGGAGTTAAACCTCGTGTGTTGAGAGTGTCTCTGCGCAGCCTGAGAATCCTCTCCAGAGACAAAAAGGTCCTTGGCCCCTTTGTCACCGACGGGGCTCTCCTGACTCTCGCCAAACTAGCCGGGCTCACCACATGTGATGCAAACGAGGAAGCCAGCGACCCTGACACTGACTTCTATGACAACATCCTTGTCTCTCTCGCCGAGGCCAAAGTGTTGCAGTGTCGCGCCAACGAGTACGACGGCGACATGGATGCCACCGACCAAAACGAAGAGTGCTGCAACTTTGACGAGGACGCCAAGAGTGACATCAGCAATGCCACCAGCGGAGATCTGGACAGCATCAGCTGGTTCGGGAGCCACAGGACCAGCATCAACGAAATGCACAGAGGCAGCATCAATCACAAGATGCTGGAGCGAGGCAGGAGGGACCGCAGGGAGAGCAAGATGGTGATGGAGGAAGAGGAGCAGGAGGAGGAGGATTCAGGAGAGGAGGCACAGAGAAAAGAGGCCTTGAAGGTGTTGTGTAATGTGGTGTACAACAGCACCTGGGCACAGGAGAGGTTCAGTGCTCTCAGGTGGGCTAGCTCACAGGACGCAGACAAACACATGCACAAACAGACACAGCTGTTGGCTTTCTCACTTGCATTTCTGCATCCATTTTCCTACACTAGATCACTTCAGGGGTTTTTTCCAATCGAAGCTATGACAGTTTAGTCACAGCAAAAAGTGTAAATGAATCCCTGTTAAATATTTGTGGTAAAAAATAATCTTTCAATCCTCTGAATCTAAGTTGTTATGTACACATGCACCCAGCTGCAACTGAAAGCAACACGTTCGTTCATGCTTGTTAACAGAAAAGCAAATCCCAAACTGTGATGTTAATTAACAAGGCAGACTGAGACAAAATGATGTTGTATATCAACATATTCAAGACAGCGGATGTCTTGTTATTGTTTCCATCAGGCTCATGTGTGGTCTCATCGAGCGTCTGTCCTCCAGTGTCAGCTGCTCATCTCCCTCCAGTGTTCAGTTCTATGAACTACGCCTCATGTTCCTCATCACTGCACTACGACCAGAGCTCAGGACTCAGCTTCAACAGGTAGATCATTCAGATGTAACACTCCTCAAAGCTAAATATCCTTTTGTTTATCATGACACCTTCAGTTTATTCTGATATTAATACAAACAGGCCTGACTTGTTCTGCACCTCTGAACTGGCCGTCTTCCCAGTCTCACGCACATCATGTTTCTCTTCCAGGAGGGAGGCGTGTCCATCCTCACTGCAGCTCTAGAGAGCTCCCTGGAGGTCCAGTGGAAGGACCAGTATGTATGTGTGCTGGGCCCAACAACGCCACCCATCTCCCTTGAAGCTTCTCAGCGAATCATCGAGATCCTCAAAACCCTCTTCAACATCACCTGCAGCACCCACAGGCAGGAGCCAAGTGAGGTCAGTGACCAAGTCCAGAATTAACCTGTCAGCCTCTGCAAAAGCACAGTTTAAATAAACAACTTTTTTTGTTTCCCTTAACCCCTTCACATTTTAGCTTTGAGATATGAGCTTTACTAAATGTCTGCTGTGGGTTTTCTCCTCCCTCAGGAGAATGCAGCTCTCTACCGACACCTGGTGGCGCTCCTACGTGTCTGCCTGATGAGGAAGTGTATCCTTCCAGGCGATATTTATGAACTGCAGGGGTGAGCATGAACACAAGTGAGGTTGGATAGCAAGGAAATGGCTATGACAACCATCATTAGTAACAACAATACAGATGCATTTAAATTAGCTGGTATTTGTTTAATAAAAAATGGATATTCAAGAAAACAGAAATAATTTTACAGGTGAGTAATTAAATTACAGGAGTATTAAATTATTACAAACTCAGGAAAGTATATTAAGACAAACTTTATTAATTAATAAAAAAAAATAACAAGGTAATAATGAAAGTAAGGGGTAAAAAAGAAAGAATAAAAACAAGAAAGGGGGAATAATGGTAAGGGAGATTTTTTAATCAGGTTTTTGACACACATAAATTTTCTAATTCGGTCTCTTTTTAACTTTTATTTTGTTTGAAATGAGCTCAATGAACACACTACTGTCAAAATGATCTGGATACAGTACATACTCTTGTATTAACAGCATATATAATTTATATAATGTATGTTTCTGAATTTCTTTTTTACAAAAGATATAATCTTAATCCTCTCACTGAAAAGAGACCTATTTTACCCATATTTCTATTTGATCAGTTCAGATTTATTTCAGATTTTAATGTACAGATGAGGTGGAAACACCTTCAACTCCATCCTGGATGTTTCCATTACGAGTTTTATAAAATACACTTGGGTTTGTTCATCAATATTTAAATCCCAGGTCGAAAATTCAAGTCTTTGGTTTGGTCCCTAAATCTTACTTTCACAAAGAATCGTAGCTGCTAAAGTAATACTCTAAAATAATATTAATCTGTAAACATTACTCTGTAAGTCCTTCTAGATTTGATAGCATTCATCCTTCTCTATTTTACTTACTTGAGACTTCCACAACTAGATACAAGATTTAATTTGTTCTGATTAAATTATTATAATAATAAAAAGTAGTTTTCCTGGATTGTATCTGAATTTCTTATAGTTTTTAATTTAGTTTTATTTTCTTTTATTTAAACCTTTATTAAGACCTTATTACCTGAATAGAACAAGCATTTGATTATTGTATCAGGGATGATTCCTCTCATGTTGTTGGGTCATTAATGTTTATTTTATACATTTGTGTTTCACTCTATATTCTTGTGTTAAGTATTATGTAATGTTGAACACTGCTGTATTAGACCTGTAATCTTGTCTCTATCCCACAGTCACACAGTCAACCTGTTGTCAGCGCTGCCTCTCCAGTGTCTCGACGTGCTGCTGATGGTGCCTGTGGAACCCGGCTCACAGCAGTGCCAGGGGGTCAACATGGACTGTGTCCACACCCTCGTGCTATTCATGGAAAAACGCCTGGACTCGGTGAGGGAGAAAGTAATATACAGCGAGGAACCTGAATCATGAGTTTCCTCCTAAAAATAAAGACTGTTTGTTAATACTGAAATGAACTAAGGGAGTCTTCCTTGTTTGTTTGCTTCTCAGGGTGATAAGATCAAGGAGAAGCTGACACCGATCCTCAATCTGCTGACAGAGAGCTGCAGGGCTCACAGAGAAACACGTCATTACATCAGGAAGCATGTAATACACACAAACATTACAAGTCCTACAATATTTAGACTGTGTTTGAAGATTGTATTTTTCATGTGTGAAACTGAAATTATAACTGATCATCAGATCCTGCCTCCTCTGAGAGATGCGACACACAGGCCAGAGGAAGGGTCCACTGTGAAGAGTCGTCTGGTCCGTCTTATGACTCATCTAGATACAGATGTCAAACACTGCGCTGCTGACTTCCTCTTTGTCCTCTGCAAGGAAAATGGTAAGAGCAGACATCATTACTTTCCATAACGGATGTACTCTGCTTTCATGATGATCTGATTTTTAAAAATTAGAGTTAAAATTTGTTTTTAAAAAAGTGTAAAGATGCACCTCAGTGATGTTGTTTTTCTTTTCTAACCTCTTTAAATCCTGATATCCTTGTTCCTTTTTATGTTTCCTCTAGAATCCAATGTACTGTTATTGTATATTTGTTGTATTGTGCATGAATTTATATACATTTCTTGAAAATTAAGCCTGATATATTTGGACTAGGCATTCCTCTAGAACTTATAATAATATTTATGTGTTTCTGAGCAATGCTGGTCTGCACAGCATGCATTAATAATCAGTAACTGTCAGGAGTGTTAGTCATATTTTTATCTCTTATTACCTATAAAATACATTCCACAACTGATTAGAAATAACCCCAAAAAATAAATATTTATGTGTATACAATCTCATCTCCACCTTCACTTCCTCTTCCAGTGAGTCGTTTTGTCAAGTACACGGGCTACGGTAATGCGGCAGGCCTGCTGGCCTCCCGGGGTCTGCTGGGCGGCCAGAGCTGCAGGGCCCCCACCACTGACGGCCAGTACTCCAGCGAATCCGATTCAGACACCGAGGAGTACCGGCAGGTCAAAGATCGCATCAACCTGGTGACGGGGCGGGTGGAGACGGAGCAGCCAGACCCCATGGAGGGCATGACAGAGGAGGAAAAGGAGGAGGAAGCCAAGAGGCTGATCATGCTTTTCAACAAGCTGTCCAGGTCAGTGAAATGACTCAGGCACAGTATCTCTTACCAATCAAATCAAGTTTTTAAGTATAAATCTTCACAGTGGCAACAGTTTGAAAAGATGAGTCCAGTATCGGCTCAGAACAAGATTAAATTAGCTCAATGAGAACTGATTAATTAATAGTCCATGTTTTGTATCTACTCATTTACTTTGCAGAGGTGGTATCCAGGCGATGAGAGTGGATTCAGAGGGGAAGCTGGTCCCAATGATGGGAATGAGGGAAAGCTCCCTCCCTGAGGAGAGAGAGTCTGGGTCAGAGAACGACAGAGAGGCAGAGGAGGGAGAGAAGAACTGAAACATGTCTCATCAGTTGATGATTTTCTTTTGTAAATATTTTATTTCTAAAGTTTGACTGCTCATAAATACAACATAGTTCTATATTCTGAGACCGAATTAACTGAAAAAGCTTTTTAATTTGTTTTTTGGATTCAGACTAATAATATAGAGCAGCTTTAATGTCACACTGGTTTGAGTTAATAATGAAATTCTGAATTGATAGTAGATGTTAAGAAGGGACTGATTTTATGGTAAAACATATTATCTTCCAAATGCATAATAAAGTCTTGACTTCTCACTGTACTGAAAAAAATGTGTATTTTAATCTATAGTTTCATTCAGTCTCTTCTGTAGAGTTACTTCAGAGTACATTTGAAATATGCTAACACGTGATACACACACTCGTTGGTTAGCCATGCCCTTTGAAAAGAACAGATGAAATAAACTTCTGCACAGCATATTTACTGTTTTTCTCTTCAGTCTCTGGTGTGAAGTGATACATAACTGTCAGATTGTGCTCAGGTGTATATTACTGTGCAGATCATAAACATTTAGACTGATTCCAGATGCTCTGGTCACATCTGTACTGTCAAGTCTGACTGAACAGTTGAGATCAAGGGTTCATTATTATGTCTGTTTATTAGAGGCGTTAGGTATTGTTACAGTATATTCATATCGCTCTGCGCACAGTATTTCAGTTTTGATGAGTGAAGCGTCTTTATCTGATTATAAATGTTGCTACATGTGGGAATGTATGTAATTCAATACATTTATTCTGACCGATCAGCATGTTTACTATAAACTAGAGCTGCAACAATGAATTAATTTGCTGTCAACTATTAAATTGATCGCCAACTATGTTGATAATGGATTAATTGAGCAGAGTCATTTTTTTTTGTCTATTTTCTGATTCCAGCTTTTTAAATGTGAATATTTCCTGGTTTCTTATCTCCTCTATGAGATTAAACTGAGTATCTTCGGGTTGTGGACAAATCAAGACATTTGAGGTCGTCATCTTGGCCTTTGGGAAACGCTGATAAATATTTCTGACTATTTTGTAGAGACCAAACAACAAATCGATGAATCGAGAAAAAAAATGACAGATTCATTTCCAGTGAAAATATTTTTTAGCTGCAGCCCTGCTGTAAACAAATGAACAAATAAGAGCATTAATGGGATGACTGACAGCTTCTGGATGACACTGAATAGTGAGAGAAATCTGCTGCTTTGCTTTATAGCAAAAGACAGAAGTGCACTTATTTCAGGACAGACACGTTACCTGCAAAGGCAGAATGAAGGGTGAGTGAAAAGAGTTGCTGTTTACCTCTCGAGCTGAGTAACAGAGCTCCTTTGCTCATTTAATGCAACAGAGAGCAGCACGGTATCTTAGAAACACGAGCACCAATAAGATCCTATCAAATCCTAGTCCCATTATTTTATGTAAAAATATTAAAATTACATTTATAAGCACATATTCACGTATAAACACAGTTACATAGATTTGATTTGCTCCTTTGGGCAGAGTCAGCATATCAAACACCAGAGAAATCATTGACACTGTTATTATTAACCTGATCGGTTCTATCCGGTGTAGAATAAAGATAAAAAATGTTCATGTAACATGTAAAATTTCATTATTTCTGAGATGATTTCCTCAGGGTAAAGGATTACAGAAAAACAGTAAACAGAGTCTTTTCATCCAGGCACGCAGCGTGTCAGTACATCTCCATCATCTCTTCGAGCGACATCTGCAGCTCCACGGACTGCAGGGAGGAGGCGCCGCCTACAACAGCCATATTCTTCAGTAGCTCCATTGAAGTGAGGACCACCTGAGACCGACAAAAAAACAGAACAGCGAGCAGAAGTCAGACGCAATGACAAGAATGACACGAGCAAGATGGCGAATTTGAGCCTGACAGAGGCCGTGAAATTCAAGAAAGCTGGAGCAATGAGACGTGTCACGCTGGTTTTCTTTAAAGTTTTGCTCCAGCTTTTCATTTCACAGCATGTGTGCTCCACTGTAGAGGCTCGGGGGCAGAGAAACCTTTTACACCAGAGGGATCAGCTGTCACCAGCGGTATTCAGGCTTTGTTCCCTCGGTGCTATTAATCAATACTGAGACAAAATTGCCTCTTGAAAAGTGCTGTTGACTACAGCTCCCTTGAGTGGGCAATTTTGGCGGTTTGATCACTCATGAAATTTGATCGAGGTATGTGCAGCAAACTGAAATACTGCTTTAAGGTCTTTGAGAGCACAACACTGTCTGTGCGTTTCAATAATTTAGAGGTTGCCTCACCTCCACTGTGACGAGCTTCCTCTCCCAAGGCTTGTTGTGTGGGTCAGGCCACTTCTCCCCGAGGCAGAAGAACAGGGTGCACGGAGGGGAGTCTCTGCCTTCAGGTCCAATGAAGTCCAATATTCCTAGAGGGAAAGGACAATCAGTCACTTCACCGAGCCAACAAGACGGCATATGTATTCACAGGTGCGCCGACAGAAAGCTTGTTCCCTTCACCCACCTTGCACAAAGTCCTTGAACGTGTACAGAAGCTGAGGCTCCAGCTTAGAAATCTCTTGGGGCTCTCTTCTGCTGTCATGCTTGGAGAAGCTCCAAAAAGCTTTGACTTCGCCATGTCGCTGGCCGTAGAATACATGGCCAGACACCCCAAAGTCGACACCATTGCCCAGCTTGTCCAGGATGCGTGTGGTCAGATTGACTTGGGTTTGATCCAGCAGCATTGTAGGACTCGGCAGGGAGACGAGGGAGAGGCCCGACGCAGGATCCACCACCGTCCCGATGAGCTCAGGTCTGATGTGAAGACATCGATTCATTCGATTTTTAATTGAATATCAGGATATCTGCTCATGAACATTAAAGGAATAGCTTGACATTTTCCGACTTTTTCAAAGTCACCCAAAAATGAAAAATCAGTCACTATCTATTCACCCCCACGCCGAAGGAAAGTAGACGTTTCATAATTAACAAAACATTTGTGGAGATTCACAGCACAGCAGCATTCAGTAAATGGGGACTTGTTTTAAGACATTAAAAAACAGCACCAAAAAAGCAAACCCAAATCAATTTGTTATTTAAAGCTTTTTTCAAGTTGAAATCTTCACTGTAGCTGCTAAGCTAAAAGCGTTAGCTCGCTTCCCTCAGGGGTGGACTATAAAACTTCACCTGACTTTCCATCAGCATCGGGGTGAGCAGAGAGTGACTGAACATTTACATCGTTCTCATGTCTGTAAGCTAAATATGTAGCTACATCCAGGATGCAGGTAGCCTAGCTTAGCACAAAGACTGGAAACAGAGGGAAACTGCTAGCCTGGTCCTTTTAACACTCGATGCCACTGTTTAGACAGAGCCAGGCCAGCTGCTTCCCCCGTTTCTTGTCTTTTTATGCTAAGCTAAGCTAAGCTATGCTAAACTAAGCCAATCAGCTCCTGGTCACAGCTACGAACTTACTGTCATACTTACATCTTTTCCCCCCAGGATGACGAAGGCATTACCTGTGCTCCACTCCACTGTGCTTCTGATTGACTTACCCTGATAATCAATCTCACTCCTCGTTCCTAAACTTAACCAACCCAGCCAACAAAGGCAAAGAGTGGTAGCCAATCAGAGGCAGAGTAGGGCGGGTCATGACTTCACCATCCTGGGGGAAATAATGGCCTTACAGTACAGACATGAGAGCACAATCACTCTCCTCCTGTCTCTGACTCTGTGCAAGAAAGAACAGCATGTATTCAACAAAATCCAGCCGCCCCTTTCACTATGAGAGTCAATTTGAGGATGAACTGTGGCCTCTGAACATTTGTCGGACATGTTTCCTTTGATGAAAGCTTTATTTTGATGTTACCTGTAGACTAAGCGGATTCCAGCTTCATTCTCAACCAGCTGCTCCGACACCTTCACCCCTCTGTAGTACACTGATACCCTGAACTGAGTCTCTGAGGATACAGAAAGAGAAGCAGTGTGTGAGGAGAGGCTCCACTCCTCACTGTATTCCTCTTGAAAACACATTATTCAATGACTGGTTTTATTTTTACACCGACAGGCCTCATTGTTTCAACGGCCTTGTGAAAGATATTTTATGAGGGAAGTCATTTCTGAGTGTAAATTGCATGTAAATACAGCGGCATCCATCATCTCACTGAAATTATCTCCACCGCTGGTCCTGCTCATGGTTTCTAGGAACTGCTCCGCCAACTGCCCACCACAGGCCCCTCCCATGGCTCCCTCCATTGGACGTGCCGGTTGCTCAGGCAACCCAGCTTCACCGGCTGCACTCTTAAACGTTACTGGATGCTGCTGTTGCCCCGGCAACGCACATCCACCAATCGCAAGCTGGTCTTGGAGCTGCTGTTGCTCGGGAGGAGGCTCAAAGCCTGCGGTGCCCTCTGTGGAAAAAGTTGGAGAAAGTGAAAAACTATCTTTCTCTGGAAAAGTAGCTGGGCATTGTTTTCTGCTCGTGCCGCAGCAGCGAGGAGGAGACGATGAGCAGAGACGGTACCTGTGTCGGGGCCAATGTTCAGTCCCTTCAGACACTCTTGGAGGATATCGTGGCTGGCAGCGGATTCTGCTGGCAGATATTGATCAGCTCAGAGATATTCAGAGACGGGATTCCAAATTCCTCGCTATCAGATAAATTCACACTTCTGAGATACAAGACTCATGCCAGGAGATAATAAATATTGATAAGCTCAGAAACGTGATTGCAAATTCCTCACTAGAAAATTAATGATCTGATAAATTTGCCCTCTGAGACACAAAAAAATGAACACCAAGAGATGGGAAGTCCCTCACCGTCTGCAAGATAGAGACAGTCAACAAGGCATGACTCCATCTGGCTCTGAAACAACACAGACACACATCTGTATGAGTTCATATGCAACGACACAACAACACAGCATTCACACTTTACTACAATTCTTACTTCTTGTATGGGAAAGCCGACATCCTCAAACAAATTGGGGTCGTCTTGGTCCTGGGATCCAGCAGAGGAGTTCGCTTTGAGAGTGAAAGCAAAGAGCTCAGTTCTAATTTGCTGCTTACTATCTTTCAATCATTCATCCTCCTCAGAAACACTCCTTTAATCTCATAATCCCCGCAACAAACGGCATTGACTTGCACGCCGATGCATTTGCATATTGACAAATCTCATCTACTGAGGCATGACTCCAGATAGAACACAAGATGGAGAGTGATGTGGGGGTAAGGAGGGACTGTACCGCCCTGTGTGTGGCCACGCTGATAGAGAGGTGCTCTATTACCCACATGTGAGCATAAATGAGCAGCATCTGTGGCGCATTTACTGTATTATCTGATTTTTTGTGTTTCATCTCATTTGCAATCGAGTGACATGAAAAACCAACTGATGCCTCCCCCTTCCCAGGATTATAGTTAAGATACACAGGCTGAATAATTCCGCATGAATAAAACAGAGAGAGGGGGGAATGGAAGCTGAACACACGTCTCTTTTTTTGTGCAGATCATCACAGGAAACAGTCACTTTCTTTAACTGTCTGCTACGATAAAAAGGGCCGAATGGGGGTCGTCTTTGATCCTCACCTCCCGATGCCGACTCATCCGGCCAGAGGAACACTTTATGGGGGTTAGCAGCGTCGTTCTTGTTGTCCAAGACCATTTTGAAGCCTTTGACTCGGAGGGCGCTGCGGAAGTTCCTCTTCCAGACCGAGGGGTCTCCCTGAGCCCGGCCGTTGCCGCTCACCTCCGCCCAGGCCTGCAGCGAGGAAGAGGACATTACATTACAGCCACTGTCACCAGGGCCAGTCATTTATTTACAATATATATGAAAAAATAAAGGAATCTTAGATCCATATAGAAACAATGAACCACTCTAGAATTACTGGGGTTGATGTTGCAGGGGAGAGAATTTTACCAAACAACCAGGGAAGGCCCCGCTTTGTCTGATAAATTGATCAAGATGTGTGAATGAATGTTTCCTGTGCACGCAGAGCTAACTCTCGTGTATCAAGAACACAACTGGACTAAATTAGGGAACATCTTTTCGATCAGTCATGGAAAATGAGAACCTTACGAGTTCTCCTTTGGTAGCAAGCATTGAAAAAGTTGTTTATTTTGGTTACTTGACAATGTACGTCCTTGGATGTGACAAGGAGCCCTAACAAGAAGGGATGTCACTCAGTCGTGCTTTGGTGCCAGCTGCGTTGAAGTCTATGGGAGAAACACCCTGTTGAAGAAATGCCTCCAGAAAATGAAACGACACACTTCCGAGTCAGAGCTAACCACTGATTTTTTTTTCTCTCCAACTGATTGACAGGAGCGATTATATCTTTCTCAAACAAAGTCGAGGGCCGAACAACTTGCCGATAAAAGAAATAGTCGCTGGCATGCTCTCTGAAGTGTGTTCTCTCCTTTTCTGGAGGCATTTCTTCATGTTGGGTTTACGTGCATGCGTCTCCCATAGACCTCAACACAGCTGTCACCACAGTCTGGCACCAAAGGGGATTCAGTGACGTAATGAACCTTCCTCGTGATATGACTAATGTAGATTCTAAAACGAGACCTACTGCTACTATTCCCCCATTTAGTTATTAAATATGACACCATTTGTGACGACTGTAAATCACCTTGAAGATGAGGATGTCAGTGTCGGAGGAGTCCTGCCTTAAAGCATGTTTCCACGGGATGGAGAACTCTGTCCGCTCTGGGTTCGTCCACTGGACTCCAGGATACTTGCCGCTGTCGATGCGGGCCCGCAGCCACGGGATGAGCAGCGGTTTAGAATGAGACATTCCTGCAGGAGCAAGAACAAAAAAACGTCACGTCTGCAGCGTCAGTGCATCGGTTTGCTGTCAGTTAGGTCACTGAACTGTAACACGATTATCTGCAATTTAAAGAATGGAATTCATTCTGCTGTTACGTTTAATTTTTGTAATATTTAAGTAAAAATGTATGAAATCTATTGCAGTATTTACTCTACAACATTCACTCGCTCACTTAAATTACTAGTTGCTCTTCAGATTACATGCTGCATCAGAGCCAAATGAGTGCTTTTATACATTAACCTATTAAAATTAAAAAGAAATGTGGAATATTGGATCTGATAATTGGCCAGGCTGATAATTTAGATATATGTAATTATACTGTATGTATAATTTACTTTCCCTTGAATATCAGATACTACACTGATTAATTATCAGAACTTTTAGGTCCATCTTAAAGTATTCTTTCCTCCTGCAGATGGCGCTTTAACAGCTGGACTTTAGCCTCTTAAAACATATTGTCAAAGTACCAGAATAGAAGTAAAAGAAATAAATAGAGTAAAAAAGCGACTTAAGATTTGCATGTTTGAATGTAAAAGACATCTTAAATATCCTAATGCATGTTCAGCTTAATAGAATGATTGGATCTCTCTTTCTATCGTTTCTTAATGCCACTAAATGATGAAAGGTGGAAGAACAAATGAGCAATATATGAGTATATTGGACAGCCTCATCAGTGCAGTGCTCGGGTGCGTTGCTAAAAGAGGAAGCAGCACTCAATGCCATAAATTCTCTAATAAAAGTGAAGAAACAGCTCAATTTGACAGTTTAGACTTTGGAATACATTCAAATATATTCAAGCATGACAAGTAAACGCGCTCCTACTGTAGGATGCCTCCTTGTAAAATGTCAAATATTAACGTTTCTTCTGTTTCAGTGTATTTTTTGCGTTTAAAATAGAAGTAAAACAAGCAGGAAACACACGAAGGCAACAGCACAAGTCAGAGATGGAGACTGTGCAGTGTGAATACAGGCTGCACGTTGATTAGAGTTGACGCAACACAACAATCTGACAACAAGGCAGCAGCACGACAGGCGACATGACTCAACAACTCTGACCTCCCCTACCTGCAGCGACGAGGCGTCCCGGGCCAGAAGGTAGTGTAGCAGCTGTGAGAGTGTGTGTGAGTGTGTGTGAGCTGCGGCTGTGTGTGACAACCCGTCACGAAATCCTTAAATACCGCCGGAGTCCGGCGGCTCTCTCACCGGACGAGGTTTTCTCGGGAAACTCCGAGGCGTCAGTTTCGTTTTCCAAATGTGACGTCACACCGGAGTTTCATTTACCGGCCAGTCCCGCTAGGTGGGGCAAACAGACACGCGCGCACACACACACACACACACACACACACACACACACACACACACACAAAAAAGTCCCCTGAGACTATTACACTATATCATTGCATCATAAAAGCAGGATTTAACTGTTGCAGCTGCCAGTGATGAAATGTAACTAAGTACATTTACTTTTATTCCAGTACAGTTATAGTTTTTTAAATGGGCTGAGAATCAGTCGACTCAGCAGATAGCCTTCATACATGCAAATATATGTATAATTTACTATAACTTGCACTTTTTATACTTGAGTACATTTAATATCAGATACTTTAAGGGCTCGAGTACTATTTTAAAAAGTCATATTTTAAAATGACAATTGTTTGTGGTGAAGAACAGTTTTGTATAGGGACGTGTTATCTTCATTATGGATTAGTCTGCTGATTATTTTCTCTATCAACTGACGCATTGCAAGTGGCAATCGAGAGCAGATTGAATGTGAACGCTCTCCTCCTTCAGCAGATGAACGTGAAAACAGCCTTCATGTGTCGAACTGCACTGACAAAAAGGTCAAACACTCACGTCAAAGAATAACAAGCAGATCACACTTTGTAATGACGGGGGGCTTTAATTCTATCTTTAGTTCCAAAACAACACCGTAATACCTAAAAAGCCTTCTGAATAAATGAGGACCAGCCAACACGTCCTCACACAGATGGATGTCAGAGAACAACACACACACAGTAGGGAAATGAAACACCATTTGTTCTTTGCAGATTTTATTTGTTTCTCAAATACAGGAGAGTTAATGTACAGAAGGACAAAGAATTTCATCAAGAACTGTACAATATTTACACGTCTTTTTTTTCCTTTTTTTATGGAAAATTAGATTGTTTTCAAAATAAGTCATAGTATGCACAAACATCAAAATGATAAAAATGAAATGACTATTTCCTCTTTAAATATTACTTATTTATACTCCTTCTTCCCACAATGGGAAATGGATAGTTTACTTATTTTTCTTTGCACCTGCATGACTGATGATTGAACTGAAGCACAACAATGTTAAGTTTCAAATAGATTTTCCCATTCTTCTCTTCTTCTTTTCTTTTCTTTGTTTTTTTTATTATTTTTTTAAAGTTATTTTACACCCACCGTGTTGCACCCAATGTTTCTGTCTCGACGTCTGTTCGTTTGTATAGAGGGGAAGACGGCTTGGATATGTGGGTTACGATTGTATATCGAACCTGTGGGAAATAAAAAGGTATTTAAAATGTTAGGGCAGCGACCCAGTGCTTGTGAGAGTTTAAGTTAAAAACCTCCTCATATAAATAATAAAAATGTGTTTATATATTATCACACAGCGGACTGGGGCTGCCCTTCACATAGCACAGGATGAGAGAGAGATAGAAAGAGAGAGAGAGAGAGCGTTTATTATCACATTTCATGTTTCTATCCGTGGACGAGTCCATGTTCACGCTGCTCACGGCACACTCTACACGCAGTTTTTTAAAAAGCATTCTCACCCTCTTCCACTCTTTTCAAAAGCCAACAGCTGATGTTAGTCTTCAAAAAAATAATTTATGTAAAAACTAAGTGGTAATAGTTTCTCTTTGAACTATCGTCTTTATGACACACAGTTAACAAGATGTCAGTGGCTCCTCCTTCTCCTCCGTTGACTTGGCGTTACGCTCCCTTCTCTTTTTGTCCTCCCGCCTCGCGTTGCTCCCTTTTCACCGGCGGTCAATTCCCTCTTGACCCGCCGAGCGACCCCTGAACAGGTGGGGTCCCTTCCTTCTCACAAAGTACGACATGTCTTTAGTCATTGATCAACAACAAGAAAAAGAACAAGAGGCCAGTGTCCGAGGTCACATGAACAGACCCCCTTGTGTTCGTCAAGGGCCTCAAAAATTCATCCTCAGATCTTAGAGATTTGAAGAGGGTCGGGGGGGCTGTACAGTAGGATCCATCTCTGTCCGTTTTTTGTATTTTCTTTTTTAAAATCCTCTCGCTTTAATTCATTTCCATCTCTCCCGTTTTTGCCTCAGGCTTTGGTGCTGAGTGTGAGCAGCTCGATGAAGGAGCCGAAGAGGGTGTCCAGCCAGCTCTGGTTGGCCATGCACTGCTGCACCACTTCCTCTTGGCCCGGGTCCTCAGCTGCCTGCTCAATGGTGTTGGTCTGAAAAAGTGGGACGGAAACACAGACAACTGTGATGCCAAGACTCAATTGAGGAGAAGAAGAAAGCATATACAAGCTGGCTGTGTGGAGTCTAACAGCGTATATTTCAGTAGCTTCATGCCAAAGCGCTACATTTTCTAGCATGTTTGTACTGACAGAACAAGCTCTAAAATTAAAATATCTTGGCATTAAATTTGTTTAAGGGCCCGTGTCCACATTGCGTTATTTTCTGAGCGCCAGTGTCTCTTTTCAATTGCTTCAATCGCTTCGAGTTAAGAATCTCAGCGCTTTTCAGGAGGGCACTGGTGTCACCACGGCTGCTTTTTCAGGCAACTAATCACATATTAAATGGGCTGGGACTTGTCACCCATCACCATGGTAACCAAAAGAAGCAGGAGAAGCTTGTTCTGGCCATCACGGTCTATCCTGAGCTTTATCAGACAGAAAGGATCATAGTAGAGAGAGAAAAAGCCTGTTTGTGAGAGGTCGGCCACACACTGAACTTTGGTGGTAAGTGTTAACCGTGTAGTCAACCCTCTGTTACGATGGTGTCAGCTAATGTCAATCAAAAACGACGTGCAGCGTTGCCAGTGCTTCTCTGCTAGAGAGAACATTATGTGGACATGAGCCCGAACATGACTGAAGCGTTAAAATGCTAGAAATGTGCTGCTTACCTCTTTCTTGCACTGTAAGAAGGTGTGGTATTTATAGTGATGCAGGGAGTGGTAGAGACTGTAGATCCGATATGTATCGGCTGACAGTTTAAGGTCCTAAAAAGAAAAAAAAAGGAATCATATTAAGATACAATTAGTTTTAAAAAATCAAAGCTGCGGTGAATAATAATCACAGTTCTGTGTAAGGAAGAGTGAAAGTGGAGCAGGTTTGGAAACTTGCAGCAGGTGTTAGAGGGGAAGCTGGGACCGTTTTACCCTCTCAGACCCTCGTTGTCCATCTGTCACCAGCCCTTCACCGTCACTGAGCTTTTTATAAGTAATGGTTACATTTACTGATGGTTTCTGTGTCACCCAGAAACCAGAAAGAATCACCCGATTACAGACTAAAATCTATCACGATGGTCCCAATGTGTTTAAATATTTGACATCTCAAATTTAAAAAATAATGAGAAAAGGGTATTTTTACTGCAGTCACTTCAAAATACATGTAATTACCTAAGCCTCACACACACTCCTACCTGTGGTTTAGGCAGGGACTTTTTGACTCTGTTGAGGGTCTTGCGGTTGTAAGCATCCCCGCTTAGCCGCACCCTCACCACTCCTGTGTCCAGGGGGTCTACAATAATCTGTGGGTACGCATGCAGGACCTCCTGTCAGGAGAGAGGCAGAAAAAGGAGGACACAAATCAGAAGCTGACACAGGGAATGATCCGAGAAAAAAGGGGGGAAAAAAAACAAAACAACAACAAGGCTTGTCTGAGTGATTATTTTCATTACCATCAAATCTGTTGATAATTTTTTTTAAATAATCATCTAGCACATAAAACTTGAGTGAGTTGAATATACAATGACATGAAATCAAAATGAAAAAGCAGCTAAAAAAGGCAGCTGGAAACAGCAAACATTTGACATTTGTTGTAAATCAACTTTCTGTTTCGAGCCTAATCGATTTGTTTCACCGCTGGAATCCATTTCAGTAATGATACAGCTTATAAATGAGACTAGTGCTGCTCTTATTAAGCGCCACCAGGCCATTTAACAGTGGATTTGTTTCCTGCGCCACATACAGCAGTATATTCTACAGAATATGAAAAAGCAGTTCCAGTTTTAATGGAAAAACATGGTGAAGTGAAACAAAAACTGACGGAAAACAGAAAATCAAAGATGTTATTTCAGTCAGACATGTCAGGCACGGAGAGGGAGGCGCAGCACATTCAGGACAGATTACCTGGTGCTGAGAGCTCATGCTGATTCTCCTCAGCAGCCTCCTTTTCTGTTCGCTGATGATGCTGTCAATCTTCCTCATCGGTGGGAGGTAAAGCTCATCTGGTGGCCAATCAAGGTAGAGGAAGTTTCATTAGTCATCATTCATGTAGCTGCCAATCATTTTAATACCGAGGGCAGATTCAAAGCGGTTCTCACTGGCTGCTGATCTATCAGCGTTCCCGGGGCTTCCCCTCAGCCTGTCACACCTTGTTTATTTCGATTTTTAAACACCATTCAAATACTTTATCAAAATATGCTACAGAATTCTCAACAATGCCCCTGCTACCTGGCAGCTTCTGCTCGTCATTGGTGGTGATGTTTGTTCAATCTGGCCAATGCCATCAAAACCCCTCAATAAAGACATTTAAGCTGCAGAAAACATGTGACCAGACAGGCAGGACTACACGTCAAGGCCCAGGAGGCAGTGTGTGCATGTTTGCAGGTCTCACCGTCTGTGTCCTCCAGGGCTTGGATCATGTCGGGGTCCAGCGCTGTGCTGACCAGCATCTCCACGTAGCTCCTGAACATCTCCCTCATGGCACGGTTGTTCACTCCACCTTTCACTGGCACTGAGTGGACAAAACTTTGACTTTAAAAACAGCAGGACATAAATAGCAACTGCTTTGTCATTTCCTCCTTGTTAAACTCCCTTAAAATGACTGAAAGAATCAAAATGGCATCTCACTTTCGTTTTCACTAGCTGCCTCCTCCGATGAGTCCGAGTCAGATGATGAAGGTATCTCCTTCAGCCACTTCTTCCTCTTCTTGGGCGGTGGCTCCGCCTTCACTTTGGCCGGCTTGGACTTGGGTGGGCGCTCAGCCTTCTCCTTCTCCTTCCTCTCCACCGCTTTCTTCTCCTCCTTCGCTCTGCCTCGTTCTGCTGCTGCTGCGGCACGTTTCTCCACTTTCTCCTGCTGCAGCTGCACTCGCTTCTCCTTCTCCCTCTCCTTTTCTCTCTCCTTTTCCCTCTCCTTCTCCTTCTCAGGCTCCCTCTCTTTCTCCTTCTCCTTCTCCCTGGCCTTGAGCACAGCTGCTGGAGCCTCCTTCTTCTCCCGTGGTTCTTTTGTCGTCGTCGTGGTTGCTGATCTTGTTTTCTCCCTCTGTTCACGCTGCACTGGTGGAGCGACTCGCTCCTCTTTCTCCACTACTCTCTGTGGCGCCTGGCTGGCAGGAGGTGAAGCCATTTTGGGGAGGGACTGGCGTCTGTGATGAAGAAATTGTTTTAGAGGTGAAACCACTTTAGAGTTTAATAGAATGTATATAATTTAGGGCTGTTCTGAATACAATATTTTGATCTCCGTAGCTTTGGTTGTAATCTACATAAAGACCACATCTTTTAGTTTAAAAGGAGCACTTTGTGGTTTTGGAAAAGAAATTCAAACTCAGGATTCGAATATTTACAATATTAATGAGGTAATAATACAAACTCAGAAATATGTATTCTTTCCGTAACGGAATAAGCAAGCTGTTCTCAAGAGGAATATAAAAGTCCCCAGAACACTGTTAGAAGCTAGAAAGGTGGCAGGGTCCGCCACATATAAACAAAGTAAAACAGTATGAAATTGTGATGTCCTTTAAGGTCAGTTTGTTTATTCAGTCATGAAAACAAAGAGTTTGTTTATTCAGTTTGTTTAAGCTTAAATAAAAAGATTAAAAATCAGTCAATGAAGATCTTTCTCCTCTGTTTAAGATTCATTTCCCAAAACTACATAATGCAACTTTAATTAAAGGCAATTTTTATAAGGATGGTATTCTACAATATTGTTTTTCTGTATTGTTATTGAATAAAAAAACATTTTCTAAAAGATTGTTGTGATCCATGCATGTTTGTGATACAGAGCAGTTTGTTTAAACAGGGTCTGATCAATACACTCTTTGTGACATAATAACAGCTACTTTGCAGTTCACCTATATTGATAGCCTATATTTAGCAAAAATTAAATGGCAGAAATTCTTGAAAAGACCAAAACGGTGATATCTCAAGTATTAAGAGCCTATTTCAGTAGATAGTTTCTGTCAACCAAACACCGCTCACCCTACTTGTGCCCACATAGTAGTGGCCACATGTTATTATTACCCAGCCCCTATGAGTCTAAGCTTGACCTCTAGGCAGTCAACTGGGAGCTCCCAGAGCGGTGGGAGGGGCTCCTGGTACTCCCTGATCTGGGTAAAGTGACTTTATCTACCAAGTGTAGCAAGCATTGATTCAATGTGAATAGAATTTTTGAAATGGCAAATATTGGTACCTGAGAGCAGGTGCAGCTCTGCGCCACGGTCTCCGAGAGCAGACTCTGACGTAGTCCTTCTTGTTGACATTCTCCAGAAACTTGACATAGATTCGCTGGTATCGCCTCTTGGCATCTCCAAAGTATCCAAGATACTGGGCCAGAAACAGGGTATAAACATTTAATTAGCCACAACTTTCAGTGTTATTAATATAGTCTAGATGCATTTTTATTATATGTGATGATGCAGCTGAGACAGTGTAAAGAGTCAAAATCAGCGTGACAGGTGTGGCTGGATCACTGAAGACTTAGGGGGGAAACTCACATTGCTCGTAGCGCAGAACTGTCTCTGTCCATCTTTGATCTCTGGGCTGAACTTCTGCAGCAGCGCTTTTTGCACCCTCCAGATGGGTGGAGGCTCACGGCCCGTCTGCAGGGCCAGCTGTGCCCAAACGCATGACACACAGGTTAGTCTCTGTAACTCAGCAGCTACTGAAGAAATCAAGTTTCAACTCATTTGACTTATTTTTACTCAGGCCTCAGGCTTTTAACCATCATATACTTATTTTTAGCCTGTTCTGACACCTACATATCAGCCTAATGATTTCGTTAAAATAATTTATTCCGTTTGTTGCTTCTCCGCGTCTATTTTTGGCCTGACAAAGTACTTTGTAATTTTGTAACACACACACACACGCTCATAAATACCTTCAGAGTTCGAATGTCTTCCACCCGCACCACAAACTCGTCCCGTTCTCTGAAGATGCCCTCTCCTCCGCTCTCACTCTCATCCTCCTCACTCTCTCCAGCGATGGCAGCATCTTCTTGCTTCTGGGCGAGGTGTAGCGAGGTGATCTTAGGAGCTGGGGGCTCTTCGGGAGAGGCGGGGGACTCTGGCGATGGCATAGGTGACTCCTTCTGAGCTGAAGATGGGGGAGGAGGGGAAGCCGGAGGAGGAGGAGTTGCTGGCTGAGGGAGAGTGGCGGGCGGCAGAGGTGGCGGAGATGGGGTTGTGGGAGCGACGGGGCTCGGAGGCTGAGAATTCTCCTGTTGCTCTTCTGGCGGAGGTAGGGGTGAGGGGAGGGAGAGGGGAGGGAGGGGTGAGTGAGTAGGAGTGGAAGAGGATGAGGCGGGAGATGGAGGGGCGGAGGGAGGCTCAGGAGTTGCTGGCGCTGGAGGAATCTCGGTGAGGGGAGCTGAAAGAAAGAGGAAGGATTAGGGTTAAGGTCAACTTTAAAAATCAATTTAAAACAATGTCAAAACAGAAAAAAAAAAAAAATAATCAAATATTTTTTTTTAACAAATACAGAATGGGATATTTTACAAGACTAAAAATAGAGCAATAGCTCAGCCCGAGGGGAAAATATTAATTTTCTTAAGCTGAGCTGCAGAAAAATCAATGTGCAAGAAAATGGGACATGAGATGAATAAAAAGCTGACTTCAAGCCTCACCATCAAGATTAGGGGCACCCAGGGTTTCCAGCTGTGGTTCTCTCTCCTCCATCATATCACTCTCTTCATCCCCTCCTGTGCTCCTCTCCTCCTCCTCAATCTCATCCTCTTTGTTCTCATCCATGTCTCCTTCTTCTGGCTGGAGGATATCAGGTTCGTTGGACTGGGGCAAGGTGTGAGGGGTGTGCATGGCGGGCTGTGGGCTAAGTGTAGGGGGCTGCAACGTGGGAGTAAGAGGGGACTGGGTGGGCTGAGGCTGTGGAGGGGGTGGAGACAGCGGGGGCTGAATGTTCGAAGTTAGCTGAGGAGTGTCATACAGAGCAGATATGGCGGAAGAGATGCTCTTCTGAAGGTCCTGGTTCTTTCCGACTGAGTCCTCCTCGTCAGAGGAGAATGACGGCAACGTTTCCAAGTTCCTCTTCAGCTCATCCTCCAAGCGCTTGGGGCTGGAGCAGTTGCCCAGAGCAAGACCCCCATTTCCTTCACTGTCTCCAAATGGAGGTGGTGGCGGTGGAGGAGGAGGTGCTGGAGACAGTGGGCGCAGACCTCCTGATTTACAGGGTGAGTTTTCACCGTTGTCAGGTTCCATTCCGGGTGAGATGTCCAAGCCTGGAGGTCTCTTTCCTGTCTTGAGGAAGTCCAAGAATGAAGCAACGAAGCCAGCCTTGGACTCGGAGTCCTTCTCATCACCCTACAAGTAATACAAAAGAGACACTTTCACTCATTTCAAATACCACCACAATACGAGTGACCTCCATAACTATAAATGCAATCATCGCAATCAACTTGTATTAAATCAGCGTATATAAATGTTTTCTCTTCTAAAACACAACAAGGACATAGTCCGTTAGCTCTTACCCTGTCCTCTAGCCCCTCTTCATCCACTCCTTCGCTCATCATCTGGTTTTTCTGCTTGTTCTTGTCCTGACTTCTGGTGCTGTCAGCGCTGCAGGGGGGTCCAGGACTTAAACCGAGTGAGGGAGCGGATCCCACTGAGCCGTCTGACAAAGCGGGGTCCGTGCCAGATAAAGAGTCTGTCCTCAGCAAGGCATCAGATGAGGACAGGGTACCAATTGGTAGCTTGATCTGAAACAAAAGAAAGAAAACATTAAGATTTTCAACAATTTTGCCTTAACATACATACACAGTATGTATGTATGTATGTATGTATGTATGTATGTATGTATGTATGTATGTATGTATGTATTTCTATATATTCCCAAAAACATCTATTCTGTGACTGACTGCAGCTAACCTTGAGAGGTGGAATAGGCTCGTGCATCTGCTGTTGGGGCTGGTGATGGAGCGGTTGTTGCTGCTGCTGATGGAGATGATGGTGGTGCATCTGATCTGGTTCCTTCCCGCTCATTTCCATGTACATATCCTCCCTCCTTCCTCCTCTACCTCTGCTTCCACGACCTCTGCCTCTACCTCGTCCCTCCACATTGAATCCCCCTCCTACTGTCGTTCCACCCATCTCCCCCATCATTCCTCGTGGAGTATAGGGCTCAGGCATCGGGCGGATGCGAGGCCTGCCTCTTGGCCGAGGGGGACCCTCTCTCTTGGGTCTCGTGGGCTTTCGGCCCCTCTTCTTGGGTCCATCCTGAGGCATAAGAGAGTGTGAGCCCATAGAGGAGTAGCCTGATGAGTGGTAGAAGTCAATGTCACCCATTAAAGGGCTGAGAGAGCCACTTCCTCCTCCTCCCTTCCTACAGCTAGACACCAAGTCTGGCAAAAGGTCTGGGAGCCTCCGGCTATTCAGCCGGATGTCAGCTGGTTGGTCGGCCTTATCCTCGTCATCTTCAAACTCATATTCTTGAGCGTAACTTTTCTTAGGCAGTGTGTTGGGGTCTCTGCGCTCCTTTAACAGGTGGAAAGAGCTGGATTTCAGGAGCTTCTTGGGACGAGATGAGCAGAAAATGGGAGATTGGAGGCCTACAGAACCGGCTCCTGCGCTAGTCCCTCCAGGCCCAGATGACATTTTAGCTCCAGCGTTGTTGGGACCAGCAGTATTGGCGCCCATACCCATAGCTGGGGCCTGGGACTGGATCAATCCGAGCTGTTCTGTGTTGACAGTAGAAGGGAGCTCGTGGGTCTTAAGGGAGTCTAGATCCAGAGTCATGGTGTTGTTGCTGGGTTCCTCCAGGCCATGACAGTACGGTTCATAACCCTGATCTCCACCATGGTGGCCCATCATGTCATAGCTAGCTCCACTACTTCCTCCCGCTCCACCTGCACTCTGTCCGGCTTTCATTGAATCCATTCCCTCTTGCCCAGTGTGGCTTTCATTCATCTCCTCCTGCCCTGGTCCTGCACCTCCAGCACAGCTCGACTTGTAGTCCTCTGCGCAAAACATGTCTTCCATTCCTGGAAAAAAGGATCGGTCCTCATCCTGAAGGAGGGAGTCCGGGAAGCAGATGGAAGTCAGGGGTACAAAGCGGTTACTTTGTTGATTCTGGTCTGCTTTCTCCACCGGGCTAACCGTGTCAAACTGGTGCTGCTCCGAGCGCTGCTGGTCCAGCTGGCTCTGCTGAGGGGTGAGCTGGGATGAGAGTGGCTGCTGTTGGTCGGGCTGAGGCTGGGAGTGGGCTGAGGCGGAAGGTGGGGGTATGTGGTGAGGGTGGGGTTGGGAGTGAGGGTGATGAGGGTGGGTTTGTTGGTGTTGAGAGCCGGGGTGCTGTTGCTGCTGCGGGTGGTGTTGTGAAAGATGGTGCATGTGAGAGGGGGTAGATAAGCCAATATCAGGCTCGGAGAGGAAGGAGTGAAGTTCAGAGGCCGAGTGGTGGTGAGACGGGTGCTGCCTCTGCTGCTCTTGCTGCTGCTGTCTGTGGCGCTCGCTGCCACCGCCACTCCTCCCCCCGCTGCCAGCGCCGCCGCGTCTGTCTTCTGCAACAGCTACGTCTGTGCTGGAGGTCTGCGAAAGGGAGCGCTCCAGCATGTCCAAGGACGACACCACTGAGCTTTGTTTGACCTGGCTCTGCTCGTGCTGATGCGGAGGGGGGCCGTGGTTGTAGTGAGCGGCTGCCACCTCCAATGCTTGGGACTGGAGTTGAAGCTGGAGCTGGGACTGGGACTGAGACTGAGCCTGATGCTTACTTGAGCCAAGTGCCCCACCAGCACCTTCCATTACAGCCTGCTGTTGGCTTATGGAGTGCTGCTGTTGGGGATGAGAGTCCATTTTATGGTGCTGCGGATGCTGTGGATGAGAATCAATTTTGTGGTGCTGTTGGTGCTGATGGGAGTCCATCTTCTGGTGCTGTTGATGCTGAGGATGGGTGTCCATTTTTGGGTGCTGCTGATGTGGTTGGTGGGAGTCCATTTTGTGATGCTGCGGGTGTTGCCGATGGGAGTCCATCTTGTGGTGCTGTTGGTGGGGCTCCAGTTTGTTGCGGGTGGTGTGGGACAGCACTGACTGGAGCAGGTGTGGCGGCTGACGGGACTGATCGGTGGGAGAGTCCATGAGGGAGGCGGCAGCCTGAGACTGAGAGTGCTGCTGCTGGACTTCCGGAGTTTTCCGAGGATAAGGGATTTCAGCGCGCTCCTGTGGCTTCTTTTGGAGCTCCATTTGGGTGTGGGACGGTATCTGAGCATGTGAGGACACATGTTGACTGTGTGAGGAGTGTTGAGGAGCAAGGGAGTGCTGGGTGTACGGATCACCCCTCCCATAATGGACCACCGAACCTAGGTTGTCATGGTGATGGAGGTGGGAGTGCACTTGTTCAGCGCTGCCTCTCCCTCCACTGCTCCTGCTGCTTCCAACAGCCCTCTCATTCCTTTGCTGCTGCTGTTGATGATGGTGTTGCTGATGTTGCTGTTGTTGTTTCTTCAGTGACATCTCCAACTGGTTTTCCAGCCCCGAGATGGACCCTCCAGACCCTGCATTACCTACTCCAGCAGTGGTTGTGGCGCTGTGGGTACGTATGACACTCTGGGGGTGGTACCTCTCCTCAGAGGTCTTACCCATGTCATAGCTCAGCCCTTTGCCTGAATCAGTGCTTGGGGGCACTGACTGGGGCTGAGGCTGTGTTTGTTGGGACGTTTGTTGGGGTTGTTGTTGAGGATGGTGATGAGCAGCCTGGGGACCGGGACTTGCTTGGGCTTGCAGCAAGTGCTGGATCAAGAACTCATCGTCGTCATCTACTTCCTCTTGGGATCTCTGAGAGCCCACTCCAAGCATAGAAGCGTCCGCCTTTGTTTTGGAGGAGGTGGAATGATAGGACTGAGGTTGGGAGCTGGGGCCTCTGGTGTCAGGGTAGCCCTGTGGTGAGGCGAGGAAGGTGGGGGAGAGAACTGAGGAGATGTATTTATTTGATCCTGCGCCCCCTGGAGACTGCGTGGGGCAGGTGGGTACTGGGGAATGCAACCCTGGACGGATGATGCCTGAGTTGCCTGATGGTGAGGGGCTAGAGTCGGGAATATGGTAAGACCCTCCACCACTTCCACCTCCACCTCTTTCATTGGTCATACTATTTCCCGCTCCTCCTCCTGACCCAGAGTTTCCACTTCCTCCACCGCTACTGCTTCCTCCCCCAGATGCTCCACTACCTGAAGAACCACTTGACCTTAAAAGGGCAGGTGAGTGACCTGGGGCTCCATAACCCAGCGATGGGCTTCCAGCTCCACCCAGAGAGGATGGAAGAGACCCATAAGCAGAGTCAGCTCCATATATATCAGTCGAGTATGACTGGCTTCGCCCTCCTAAACTGCCATAGCCTTTCCCACCTGTACCTGAGCTCAGGTCTTGGGCTTGTGGGGAGCTGAAGCCTCCGTATGACTGAGCCAGGTGGGAAGTAGGGGGCTGGTTAGGGGAATATGACTGTGTCTGTTGTTGGGGTGGGGTCTGACCAGTAAGAGCTGAGGTGGGGGTCTTCACTGGGGGCACAGGAGAACCATAGCCTGAGAGGCAGGATTTAGGGAGAGACTGGGGGGCTGAGCTGGAGGTGGCAGGTGGCTGCTGCTGAGGGGCCTGGGGAGGGGGGGCTGGCTGAGGGGGTGGCTGCTGCCTTGAAGGTGCTGCGCTAGAGCTAGAGGTGGGGATTGAGTTGGAAGGATGAGCCCCAGAGGTGGCAGAAGAAGAGGAGGAGGAAGAGGAGGTAGAGGATGCAGAAGGGGGTGTGTGAGGAGTTCTTGAGGATGACGCTGAACTGGCAGAGGAATAGCCACTGCTGGAGCTGCTTTTGGTACCTTTCCCAGCTGAGGAAGAAGACGAGGAGGAGGAGGAGGAAGAATAGGGAGGCTGGATGATTGGCCGATACTGTTCAGTGCGAGAGGGGGGCTTGTGGTCAGATGAGGGGCTCTGGTCACCCAGTGGGCTGCAGGAAAGACCAGCATGCCTGTGGTGGGTGGCAATCTGCTGGTACCCCGCTCCTCCACAGCTGAGATAGTGCTGAAGGGAGTGGGCAGCAGACGATGAGAGCTGTGACTGAGCTGGCGTTGGCCGCTGGTAGTGCTTGATAACGCTGTCCTGCCGTGGCACGGCTCGTTCCTGAGCCGAATTCGACTGGGACTGGGATTGAGGTTGGGGCTGGGCTGAGGAAAACACTGATGCATTGTACAGCTGAGACGACTGGTCCTGGAGCTGTGATGACAACAGGTTGAACTGGTGCGACTGCAGGTGCCTGGCAGAGGACGCCTGGGCTGATGTGGCACTGGTGGGATCCTGGCTGCCCCTATAGGCAGCTGCCGCAGCACCCTGCGAGGACAGGAGTCTATCAAAACCCAGGCTGGACTGTGAAGGGGCTTTGATGTGTAGTAGGGGGTCATGTGGGGAGAGCAGGCCATTGGATGTGGGACTGAATGTGGGCGTGTCCTGGAGGGAAAGGGAGGCGGCAGGGAAAGAGCGGCTGGAGAAGGATGCTGGATGCTGATAGGCTGAGAGAGCTGAGGAGGAGGGGAAGGAGCCAGAGCCAGGAAGGGCTCCAGAGATGAATAGTTCAGGAGGAGCAGGTGTGTGCATCGCTGTTAGGAAGAGGAAGAAATATTTTAAAATTAACATGTATCCATCAAACTGTGATTTAAACTACTAAATAATGATAAATAATAAAGTACTCATTGTTTGAAGTACTGACAAGTCTAGAAAAATCCTTCAATCTTATATGAAAATGCTATAACATAGCAACACCATCTGAATAATAATGCAGCCAAACATTTGGAGGTTCTTTAAATGTCATATTGACTGTCTGGCCTGTTTGAATGTCAACACATGAGGGAAGATCTAACACAGCCCCACCTGTCTGCCAGGATGGCGTGCGGAACTGGGAGAGTAGGGAGGAGGCAGAGGGTGGAGGCTGGGGACCCCGGGACTCCAGGGCTGAGATCAGATTCATGACGGAGGCATCAGGGGCAGAGGGGCTAGCATGGTGTAGGCCAGTGTCAAAGAGCCCTGACAGACCTTAGAGAAGGAAAGACAGAACAATGAAAAATGATTAATTGATTAAGAATGCAAATATTAACAGTTACTAGCAGAGATGTGGATGGATTCTTAAGACACAGAGGAAAGTATTTTATGATCTAGATTAATCTTAACAAGAGTTAATTGGAGTTTATTTGATGAGTCTGCAGTCACACATACAAATGTGATTTAGGATATCAGTAGTTCTAAGTGCACCTACAAGCAGATCGACCTTCGTTGCTAAAAACATGCCTTTAGATATCAGAAAACTGTGTGAGACTGAATGATTTGGCTTTTTTTTTTTTTTAGGAAATCAGGGTTTCACATCCAGGGCTTCAACTCAATTGAGCTTTAATGTGCACATTTTTCAATGACAATAACCTACCGGGACCTGCAAGGAGAGACACAATAATTCATTGCTGGGGCCCCTTATGGTGGTGACATGGAAGGTATGACATTTATCTCACCCAAACTCCGTCCAGCTGCTCCCCAAGCCCCGCCTTGGCCAGAGCTCCCTGGGTGGTGATTGGTGGCATAGCCCTGCAGAGGGTGTGGGGTGGCGTAGGCTTGTCGGTGAAGGAGCTCAGACTCAGGGTGGGATGATCTGGAACTCCCATATACAAGACTATGGAGGAAGGGGAGTTGGGGGGGGGGGTTGTGAAGTGTCATTAATTTCAGAGTACATTTACATAAACTGTTCCCAAAATGTGACCCTTGAGAAAAGACTGTCTGGTCTTGAGTCATTTTTTAAAATACAGAAAATGTGGCATGCGAGTAAATTGTTCTTTAATTAAAAATCAACACATCAGATGTCAACTTAAAGCTGTGTTATCTCTGGATCCATATGCAACTTCTGAATAATCCAACATGTGAACCAAAAATTCCTGATGAGCCAAATTCATATTTGTGAAATCTTTCAGAAAAATCATTCATCAATCAAGCATTATAACAGTGTATAACAGTAGATGCAAATCTGTCAAACCAGCAGTGTAAGTGGCATTTAAAAATAATGGAATAGTTAATTTGCAATTAATAAAATGGACCCACAAGACCCAACCACTACATAATTAGGACATGTACAAATTAAATCAGTGTCTTATTCAACACTGAGGATTTTCCAGTTGCAGAAATCTGCTTCACCACAGACAGACGAAATGCGTGGCTGGCTGGCCAGATAACATGCTAGCATTTTTGCTGTTGGTAGCACCGCCTAGCAGCGATGCACAGCAGCTCTGGTAGAAATGCAGAGACTAGGCCCAAACTGCAAGGCCAGTCTTTCACGTGTAAATAAACCATTGGTAACCAATGGGCAGAATTAGGCTGGGTGAAAAAAAACAGTCTCCTCAATTTAAACCAGAGACAAACGACTAATTTGTCTGCGCCTATTTATTATGTTGATGTGGCTAACAGCTGGATGGTGCAAGTCGACGCAAATACACGCTAAGCTGCAAGCAAACACCAGCGACTAGCCGGGTTTGTTCCGCCAAATATCGCTTCCTATTGGAAAGCATGGTGGGATAGTGGCTTTAGGGTTTGATTGGGCGGCCAACTTCGGGTCAAAATATCTTAAATATGTGGAGCTAAAAGCTACAAGAGGCAGGGATGCTTGCGTGCACAGGCCTCGTCGGACTTCCATGCAACACAGCGCTAGCTTGCAGGCTAATGTAAAGCTAAAACACAGAGCTATGTAGCACAGTCCAGCCAATTTTTCATCTTCTCATAAATTCACCCCGGCTTTATTTTTTATTTTGGACAACCTGTAAATTGCAAGTTCGATGCTGTGTTAAAAGCTTAGCCATGATTTAATTATGCAAATTAATCTAAATCATCCAAAACCCATCACCAATTATCTAGATCACGCTTGGATAAAATGCATTAGAAATCACAGTTGAGGCTACAGAAGCACCTCCACCTCAAGATTTATTTCATTTGCTATTTTATTTGCAGCCACACGATTAATAAAGGTGTCATTAAATGCATCTCCCCGGTTAATATGCATCAGTTCATCTTGTTGATGTCTGTCAGGGGGGCTTGCTGGGAGAGCTTTGCTGCGTCTGCACTCCTCGCAGCTCCTATCAATCCAGTGAATTTATCTATCAGGGTCTGTGTCCAGGCCTGCACACGGGGAACAATAATTCCTATGGATGCTCCAGACATACCCCCACCTCCAACCCGCCAGGTCCACCTAAAACCCACGTCTGTCAATCACACAATTCATATCCCCAACCTTTCCTTTCTCCACCCCGCCCACCCCCACGACACGCACACGGCTCCGATCCTGTTTATAATATTATCACTATGCAACTGTTTTGGATGACAATGCACTACACATTATGGCAGGGCATGCTACTATAAATGAACCCGATGGCGACAATTTGTTTACATGGGCCACACCGTGTCCTGCAAAGTACCAGTGATGCATGCACATTGTCTGAATCCAATGCATACCTTGCTTTTGCCGATCGCTCGTAACTCCATCCTGCTCCTGCGCCCAAATCACCGAATCCTGTTCCCGGGTAATTTCTATCCATTTATGTGGCGTACAATGTGTGCGATGAGGACAAAAGCGACGAGAACGTCGCAGAGCAGATATACGGAGAAAAAAAATCCACAGTCTTTCCCGTTGTCGGTTTCAGGCTATTTTCCCCGGTTTCATAAGCAAGTCCTCAGGAGTGGAAAACAGCATATTGAAAGAGAAATGGAGGGGAGGAGGAGAAAGCTGGATGAAAAAAGAGGGGGGTCTACGGGGTTATAATCCAACCACCTCCAAAAAAAGCCAGTCTTCCTCCTTTTCCTTTCACATTTATCATTTCCACGAATGCAGATTTAGTCCAAAATCAGCCTCGGTCATGATGAAGATGCCGCGGATTCGGCCGGTGATGGGCGAATTGCTGATAAACATTTGATTTGAATGCGTCCTTTTTCACCGTCTCTCCTCCCCTTTCTTTAGGCTAGGCTTTGCTACGCTGCTAGCAACCAGAAAAAGATTGCAATCGACGGGCCACGTTGGTACCAATCATTCCCCCATAAGACGAGCACAGAAATCCCCCAATTTCAAAAATCTCTCTCTTTTTTTTTCTCCCCCTCTCTCTCTCTCTTTCTCTGTGCATGCAAAATCGTTCCCACCCTCCTCCGGAGAGGAGCAGAGCTGTGGGCTAGCAGCAGATGCTAGCTGTCACTAACGACGCATCAAAATAAAACAGGGCTGCCTTTATTTCCCCAAATGCTCGCAGCCCATTTTTTCCGCTTTCTTTGAGCCGTTCGAGTAAAAGCGACGACGAGTCTCCCCCCGCAGTGTTTAAAAACACAACACGAGCGCGATACAAAGCGTGAATACCGACCGAGGAAGTATAAAGAAAGCAGGCCGCGTTTTAATATTTTTTACTCATTTTCCTCCGGAGACGCCATTTTTGAAGGCGGCTGGCCGCTGTCCGTCCTCCCTCTCCCCCTCTCTTCTGTCTCACCGCTGAGACTCACTCACTCAGTGTCTGCGGTGACCTCCATTCACCAGTCCACAGTCTACCAACGAGCCCTGCACGCTTTTCATATTGTTGACAGAATAACAATTTCGACTACATTTTACACGAACAGCAGCTAAGAGGAAAAAAAAATTAAGTCAGCTGTTCGTACTTGAACGCTGCGATTGGCCGAGACGCGTTCGAGTGCAAAAGTATTTCCAGTAATAACCAGATTTATACAGGCCTCTAGCAGCCACTTTGCAAATTCACATCCACATCGTGCAAGCCTTGTTTTTGAGAGACAGCAGCTTTCCCTTCAGTCAGATGATACGTGATTTAAACAGGCTGCGGTTTGCATATAATCGACGCACCAATCGGAGGTATTTCCCCCCTGTCGATATGCCAACAATCATTGTGTTTTTGTTTTTTTTGCTAATTGTGGTACACGGAGAACCTGTCTGCCGGAGCCCATGTGCACTTGATTTGTTCACCAGCAGATGGCACACTGGATTTAATGATGGTTATAAAGGATGAGGAATCACCGATCACTGGGATCCGAGACAGAGATTGCTTGGCTCTCGCTCATATTTCACATCGTTGGTGTTTGACCAGGGTTTTCTGAGACACTCTTGTTTGCTCGACCATTTTACCATCGCAAAAATTTGCACGCATCAACCTGGATACCGTGTTAGATGAGAGTTAGGGAAAATCAAAACTGGTAAATATCGCTTGATGCAAATGCGATCCCCTTTGTTTACAGGTGATACTGATGCACACAGTGAAGGGGCCTTGTATTCGTACAGATATCCATCATTGTGTGTGTGTTTGAGTGTGTGTTGCCCTCTAGTGGTGAAGCTGAATTATGTCACTACAAAACTGTAAATACTCAGTCGTGACTACATTTGATCTATTTAAACTTTTGTGCTTTGTGAGGCACTGTGTCATATAGACAACACATAGGAGGCAAAGAACCTCATGTGTTTTGTCCTCCACTATCTATAACATGCACCATGGACACATGTTTGTACCTATTTTATTATGCCGACGATAAATCAAATCTCTAGATCAGTTATTCACCTGTCATTCTGAATGATCTGTTTACTGTAGAGAACAAAGTGATGGAGTGGCATATCATAAAGTGCTGAGTCAGGCAGACCTCACTCATATATTAATTTAAAATCCATGCAAACTTTAAAAAAATATTGTGTGGTGTATACATTTTTCATTCTTTTTTAGGATCCATATATATATCAATAAATCCTAAGTGGTCTTAAAGTGTTTTTTGCATGTACCTTGCTGTTATTGTGTGTTATAGATAGAAAAACATCACAGGACACCAGTGAGTTATTTTCTCACACTTTATGTTGAATAGAGCAATAAAATAGGATACAATATGTTGTCTTTTTTTCAATTGGCCGTCATTTCCATTTTCATATAATCGTTATTTTAGTCACAGTTGTAAACAATACCTTAATATGGATAAAATGTATATCAAAGAGCAGAAGACCTGTCCTAACCAGGTCAGCAATATTACTTTTCACTGTCCATCAGGTGCAATATTTCCTTTAATTACTTCTCAACATCATTGTATATGCTACCTCTTATATTCAGTTTTTTATTGTAGCTTATTAGCTTATTTTTCCTAAATGTATCTAATTTTATCCGTTCTCTGGCACAAGAATTTTCTTTTGGGATTAAAAAAAAAGTAATCCCTTATACTATCTTGAATTTTCACTTTCTATTAACTAAAGTCATTATTTTAAGAGAGCTACTTGTTTTTGTAAATTCGCTCAGCTGTTTGTTCTCTTTCCTTTGGAGCAAAACTGGCATTGGTTTATTCTTTACAGGAACATATTGCTATCCTTTTAACACATTTGGAACCATGAAAACGCTTCACATCACTATCCGGTTGCCATTGTTGAAAGAGGCGGGTGAAGGTACATTTAATGTACTGTAAATGACAGGACGATAAAGCTCCACAGTAATATGCATAATAAAATGTTACTTTTGATGAGAAGTGATTGGGAATTGCTCTCCTTATACTTTTCAGTAAAAAGCTGCATGTATTTAAATTAACTACTGGAGCAGATGTGTGATGAAAAACCTTCGACTGGGGGACAAAAAGTGACTCAGTGTTTACTAAACCTCCAAATGCTCAAAAACAGGATGCATCTCAAATGCATGCTGTGTAGATGAGTGTAACTACACAGTCACTACAGGATGAGTCGGATGTTTTAAATAAGAAATAAATGTGTGTTCCTGTAAGGATTAACCTCAATGCTGCCCAAATCTTCTTCTATTTTTTATCTTTTTATCTTTAAAAGCTTCAAAATTCTGGATTATTTTCAGACTATTGGTTGCTTCCCATTTTACAGCATGCTTAATGCTAATTCAACATTTTATAGGTTAAACAAATGCTACAAGTCTCACCTCAACCTCTTAAGCCAACAGTGTTAAACAAAGTCAGGCTCCCCAGTCCCTTTTCAGGGAAAGGTCCTCCCCTGTAGTGAGTATTCTAGATGCATTATTAGGCTTTTGTAATGCATGATGCTTAGCTCAAAAGGTCAGCTATCTGCATATTCATTAGAAAGAGTGTGAAACAAAGGGCAGGAGTAAAAGAATGTAAGATTACTAAGATTATTTATGTACATGAATGGGAAAGGATGTTAGAGACAAAGGTAAATCTAATAAAACAATATAGCAAGACAAGAAATTTAAAGGGGCACTTTGTAGTTGTGGAGAAGAAATTCAAACTCAGATTTGTAATATTTACAGTATTAATGAGGTAAAAATACAAACTTAGAAATATTTATTGGTTCCATAAGTGAATAAACAAGCTGTTCTCAGAGGAAAATATGGTCCCCAGAACACCGTTTGAAGCTAGAAAGGTGGCAGGGTCCGCCACATGTGAACAAAGTAAAACAGTATGAAACTGTGTTGTCCTTTAAGGTCACTTTGTTTATTCAGCACCTTTGAATTTATACTATCAACCGAATGTGAGGAAAAAGTTTTAATATTTTATCGAAGCGGTAAATGTTTGGTGTTGCGGAGTTATCTACTGAAGTTAGCATGCTAACCAGCGATTTGATTAAAATGTAAAGTAAGGATTCATTTCCACCAGATTTCCTCTTTCAAGCTTATCATACTCAGTCAGTGTCATGTCATGCCTCCCCTCTTCCCCCCCTCCCTTCCTCCCTTCCTCCCTCCCTCCCCTCCCTCCCTCCCTTACTGTCTTTCCTTCCATCTCGGTAACTAATCTTTACCCATACTTGACTGCAGCTCGTACAGCGGCACACGTTCACCAACTCCAGCTCTCCTCCTTGTCAAAATGCCTGACTGTAATGAAGCCGTGCCAGCGCCGTGCCAGGTCATCAAAGAGGACGTTGACAAATGGTGAGTCCTGACATAAATTATGCTCGATTTTAGATGCTGAAAATTGTACTTACACATCTAATAAACATAAATTATCAAAATACTGGTCACTTATTGAGCTCTGTGCATGACATTAACATCTCATCTTCAACTTGTAAGAGCGCTTGTGGAGTCATTATTCAGTCTAATTGGAGTTCATATAGATTTCTTGTCAGTGAGTCCACTCATACGACTAAGTCTGATGACATTTACAGACGGCTCTTACAGTGACATAAATGTCGCGAGAAGTATAAATAGCCCTGAGGTTAAAAATGGTCTTCCACATGTATGACCTGCAGCAGAGGGACCGGCACATTCCAGGCTGCTGGTGCGTGTTACACAGAAGAAGCGACGGACATGTGGTGTGTGTGTGTCCACGTGCCCTGGTGATTAGTGTTAGTGGAGCTGCTGTGCAGATTACTTAACCGTAGGATCATACTTCATCAGATGCAGATAAGAGCAGCTGTAGGGGTTTGAGTGGAAATAGTTTGATGTAATCCCTTTGATGCACATGTGGACTAAGTTTAGAGAGATTCCTTACGTCCTTTTACACAGTTTCAGGTGATGTCACTTCGACTGTGTTCACTTGTTTCACATTTACATCATGTATGTTTGCACAATTTTAACTGAAAGTGTTACATGCCAAAAAAAGAGAGGTTTTTTGTTGTAAATCTTGCTTTGTGTTTCAGTGTCAGAGAGAAGGGAGCGGAGGGCTGTAGAGATCTGATTGATGCTTTCCAGGCCTGTATAAAAACCCTGTCTGAGGGATCATAATACACAAGGGAATACATCGTAATGAAATGTAAGTTCACAGAAATGACTACAAACTATTGACTTTCCCTCAGTTGCAGAGAGCCAAGAAAGTAATTTGTCTTCAGGAGATGATTACCGAAGCTTGTGGACGAAAATTTTAAACAGAATTAGACTGAAACTGAAAAAAGAAAATAAAGATGTACTGTACAACTCCGGAAAATCCGGTAATAAAACAAATTTGAAACAAATTCAATGAAATGACATATTGAAATGGCCCAGGTCGTTCTATTTCTTGTTTTTATTTATATAATTCTCTATAGACCATTGTTGTAGGGTAAATATACATTTGATGCTATATATTGTACTGTATTTAAATCACATATTCTGTCATATACTCTGCATATTATATTGCATTTCATAACTTTTCCCATATTTGATTTGTTTTTGTGTTCACAGCTTCACTTTATCAAAGTCCTCCACTTTCCCAGCATTCCCTTCCTTGCATATTGCACTGGACCGAACCATCTGAGAAACTGAAGAGGGGGTGTTGACACTGAACTTCTGATAATGTATTGTTCTGTTAATGTGAAGCGTCATAACGTCATTATGTACTGTACTGTTATACTGTGACACTGATCTATGCACTGTAAAAAATATGCACAAAAAATAAAAAATAAAATCAATGAAATAAAATAAAGTGTGTCCATTTAACACACAGTATATTGTGTTTGTTTGGTAATCATGCAGATTTTATTATTTGGGCTGCAACTTCAGATTATTTTAAAGGGTAACTCCACCCATTTTACTCCTGATAGAGAGCCGATGTCATGCCAATTCCGGTGGATCCCATGGGTCCTCATTTTGGAAAAAAAAATTGTATGGTAGTAATTGGAGAAAGGAGATCCCACTTGAATTCTGCCATGAACAGCACATAAGATGTTTGTCAATTTAAAATAACATTTTCAAGAAAGTTGCTGTTTGTCTTAATAAGAGTAAAATACCATCTAGTTTTGTGTTAAACTGCTGAGTGAACCACATCGTCTTGCTAAAAACGTCACCTACACCAACATAGCCGCCAGCTTGGCACTGAAAAGGTATTAAAATAGATGAAAATCACAATGAGACTGCCCATATTGACAACTGCAGTTATATGAAAGAGGAGTTTGTCAGTTCCGTGAGCTGCTAATCTACAGGAGCAGCTCTACAAAGTTTAATTTATGGGTTTTGGTGACCGTACAACGAGACAAGGTCACTAACGCGATTGTTGGCTGTGTAGCCTTTATAATTATAATAAAGTTTTTCCAATATAAGGTTGCATGGGGCAAACCTCAAGGGGCGTGACCTTGGCTCTGTATAGAATTCTCACAGGTCTTGGGGAGTACCACTGCATATGTGGAGGTGGTTACATTACCCAAAATGCAACATAGCCACTGAGTGACATCACTGTAACCAATTTATCAGATTACATGCAGCTTCGTCTGGAGCCACAGAAGGCTTTACTTTTTTCACATATGCAGTCGTACTCCCAAAGACCTGTAAACACACTTTGATGTGTGACATAGGTGGAGTTACCCTTTAATTGTTGATTAATCTGTCAATTATATTCTTGATTAATCAGTTTGTTTTTTTGGTCTATAAAACGTTGGAATGTTGAAAATGACAATCAGTGTTTCCAAAAGCCCACAGCTAAAAAATATTCAGTTTACTGTCATAGAGGAACAAAGAAACCAGTAAAAATTCACATTTAAGAAGCTGGAATTTAGAATTAAAATCAAAGAATTGATGAATTACTCAAAAATAGCAGGCGATTGATTTAATAGTGAAGTAACAATTTTTCAGGCTCTAGTTATTATATGAGCAGTAAATGTTATGTTCTTAGAGTTATTAGATGAACTGGTTGTTGGAGTCTCTTCACTGGCCGAGCATAGAATGGTTGCTCTTAATGGAATTAAGGAGAGCCTGTTAATCTTTGCTTAATCCTCACATTAGTACCTGCAGCGAGCAGTCTAATGTCATTTCACCAGTCTGAGCTCTGGCAATGACTGTAGCGACAGAATGCACAGAAGTTAGACAGGAGAAGGGACCTGGAAGGAAAGTTTTTTCTGGAGCTATTAGTAGAGCTGGAAGGGGAAGGTGTTTAGAAGCCAGAGGAATTCACTCACATGGCGTATGTTACAGAATAACCCCCTGTGTAATCCAAGAGGACAGGGTGGATCCTGGTGCTGTCAGCTGACGGAGAGGTTCAGGATCAAGCTGTAGAGAGACAGAAATCCCATGAAGGAGCACAGTTAGCAGTCACATAAACAATATGTACTGTATCTATGTAACTTCATTCAGTCTGACTGAGAAGTTTTGCCCTACTATTTATTCCCCCAGCTCTTCTTATTGCCTCTATTCTTTTATTTCAAATAGCTTGTGGAAAAACCAAACAAGTGCATGATATTTAAAATGTATGAAGACTGATTTGTGTTAATCAATTTAGGTAGACTTTGTTCATTTTCTCCTGCAGGATGTGTCTGATTTAACATCAGTATTTTGATCTGAACACACCATGTGCGTCCCATCAGACGCACAAAGACCAGAAAATGGTAGGATGAGTATCTTTTCCGTTCTATTTCTGTTCCATGGTTGGAGACAAATCCTTCTGGCTGTGTGCAAATCAACCAGCATAGGCGCAGATGAAGATGGGCTTTAGGGAATTATCCGCCCACACACAACATTTCAAACTGAGATTTTAGAGATTTTTTCAAGGCACTTTACAGATGATACATTCAAATGTCCTACTTATCCACTTTTTAAAAAAATATATATAAATCTGTCATCTCTGCCTGAATCATTTCAAGCAGCATCCAATACTTTTTTTTTTTACAATTTCCTCTCAAGATGAGGAGGTGTGATGGTTATCTTTCTTCGAGGGTGAAGAAAGAATAAAATGTGTGTTTTGTTTCCCCATACTTTGATAATTGACAATAAAAAGCATAAAATCTGTGACATTTTCTGGGATTTTGTTGTTCCACGGTTTCATCATGGGTCAATTTGAATAGATATCAGGTAAAATGGAGCTGACAGTTAATGTAGAAGGTGATGCAAAACATGTGTTTGTTTGTTTTTTATATGAAACACAATGTATCCAAGTCACAGGCCTTTTTTTCCCACAGCAGATATTGTGGTTTGACACAGCAGGTAAAACGCAGGTGTTACTAATAACATTAAGGGTGGCTCTGTACTAATCAGGTGTCTCAAGAAGTCCTGACGGTTACACAATACCAGGACCCTGAAACTAAAGCAGCTGAATGGAATGCAATCATGATTAATTTGATTATTTAAACCTGTGTTTTCCCCCTGTCACATATCATCAGTGACGACAGCCTATCAGCAAACATTAAAACTAAATGAGCACACTAATTAAAATGTAATGAAGCAGTCTGAAGATACTGTCAGCGGCGGGAAGCTTTGAGGTGCTTGTACTTTACTTGGACAGTTTCATTTTATTCTACTTCACAATTCTACGTTAGCTTCATCTCAGGAGGAACTCATTTCATTTTTTAGCCCACTACATTAATCTGACAGCTCATTAAAGTTACTTGTATCATAGAGCTCCTCCAGTCTTTAACTTTAAATTAATATTTCTGTCTGATATTGTTTGTTTCCACAAAAAAGTCCACTTATCTTAAAATCCTTAAAATAGCAACTACTTCTTCTCCCTCATCAAAAATCCCAGAATATATGAATATGCAAATATTTTCACATTCATTCACAAATGTATCTGCTGGACACAAGATGTCTCTTACTTCACTGTAAAGTCTAGTCTCAAGTTGTGTCTGACATCAGTCACTACCCCCATCTCGCTGACTATATGAGTTTGCCATTTTGTAGTGCTGTCCGAACGTATAGTGAGAATTATAACACCCTATATACTGTTGTTGGATCAGCACTAGGTAGTGAGTGAAGAGTAGTGATTTTGGACACAACCTCAGTGTATGTGCACTGGAGGGTTCAACATCACACTTGTGTATTCTGAATACTGGACAAGGATCGGCTTCCAAACTATTTGTGATGTCACAAATCAGGCTCGTAGGTCAATACAATTTCAGCAATAAAAAGGAAAAAAGCCTACTAGTGTCAAACTGCCCATACATTATTGTATGTATACATTATTGTACACGGTGAAGCTCAAACACTCAAGAAGAAAAAGAAAGAAGACAAACATATTTTTGACTGGGGGATTTTAATACTTTGCGTACAGTACAAAATATATAGTCATCCTATAAAATATGATACATTTTTTTAAAAGATTAAACTGCAGTGTGCTACTACATTAAATGCCTTTCTGTAAGACAATAAAAACAATTTGCTAATATAGTATAGCACGAGCAATTCTGCGCCTAATGAATACTTTTATTTTTTTCAACACTACATTTTGCTTCAAATACTTTTGAACTTCAATTTGAGTAAAATGATTATGAGTGCTGGATGTTTAGTTTTAGTGAACAGGGATGAAAAAGAACCTTGAGTAAAAGTTGCAATAAAAAAAAAAAAAGAAAAAAGTCCTGCATTCAAAGTTTTACTTAAATTTGAATTGAACTTCCTGTTCTCTTTCCTGCCTCCATTACACAGCTTTGTCACAAGTGTTTGATAACCACATTTAAAGGGTCACAACGAAAAAGTATATCTATATCTATATATGCATATCGGGTGATATAAGCCTGTTGATATCAGAAGTTTTACTCCCTAACATCAATATCTGCATTGGCCCCCAACATCGAGTGATTATTATAAAAACATAAACCAATGTTTTACTCTATTTTATAAACTTTACATAGACTAATGCAAGTTTGTCTAAAATAAATCTATTCCTCTCCTATCTCTCCTATTCCTATCTAATCCTAACCCCAAATTGGCTGTATGTTTTGTATAATATTACCCTGAAAAGTATCTACAGTGGGCAAACGTTAAATCAAATATTATCAAAAACATTAAGAATAATGGAGAAGAAATACGCTATAAAATAACCTAAAATGGAAATACTAAATAATATATAATACTCCTAAAAACTTGTACTTGAAGGTGCACTATGTAGTTCAGTTCATGAAGATCAGTTGCCACCTTCCAATAAACAATTGCTAATAAATGGTTTATAAAGCATGTCATTGCTTAACTAAAGCTTGATTAACATTTTTGTTAGTATATTTACTGTTCATCTTAACGATATGACAGATATTATAAAGTGTAACCAAATATGTATATGAAGATATCAAAGACCCAGAAAAGAATACCGAGGACATGCCCTCAGTGTCCTCACTGGTAGCTGAGCCCTACATAGAGCCTCTTTGAGTAAATGTACCAGTTACTTTGGAGTATTTTTACATCAAGGCATTGATATTTCTAAAATATTCCCATGGTATCAAATCGGATTGTGAACAAAACCCCACCTCCGGGACGACAGTGACTCTGAGCGGCCCAGCATCCTCCACCATGATGTTTACAAATGTCCCTCACAGTAACACTGTAACAGGGAGACGAGGTGTCCGCAGCGGCTCGCGGGGCCCCACAGTGCGGCCGCTGCCGAGGTGGATGCAGAGATAAGCTTATTTTTCGGAGGAAGATGATCGGGAGGAGGAGGAGGAGGAGGAGGTGGCGGTAGAGGGAGAGGAGGAGGTGGAGGAGGGCGGGGGAGGAGAGGCGAGAGGAGAGAGGATGGAGAGAGAGTGGGACCCGGATGCTGATGCGAGTGAGACGAAGGAAGGAAGAGGAGAGAGAAAATATCGATTTACGGCAAGAAAACCGAAGGGAGTATCATACAGGGGGCCTTCACACTGCGTGAACTGTTATCAGAAGTGAAGAGGGGAACACGGCGGTCGATAATAGCGCGGCTCGATCTGCGGACATCTGTGTGTTTTATTTTTTGCGTGTGTGTTTTTGTTTTTTACCTGTGTAACCGCCGGTGAGGGAGGAGGACACGCCAAAGGAGAGAGGAGGAGAAGATGCTGTGATCCGCTACTTGCAGGGATGTAGAGAGGGAGAGAGCGACAGGGAGGGGGAGGACTACGCTAAAGATGGTTGTTTTGCGGGGAGATATTGCGAGAATGCGGCGGCCGTGTGATAAATCTTACCGTTTGGCGATGACCGGAAACTTCAGGAGGGGTCGGTTTTTTTGACAGGCGGCGCGAGCGAGACGGCCGTCGGTCGAGGCGTTGGGGCTAAAGCTAGCCTCGCTGCTGTGTGGGAGAGCGGCGGCGAGGCTAAAATAGCATGTTGTTGCACCTGTAAAACAGGCCTGACGGAGAGAATTCAACTGATTTAATTGTCAGTCCTGAACATCCACTTGACATATTTTGACGTTTCGCAGGTTTACTCAGCCGGCAAATGTCCTAAATCTGTGCGGCAGACGTGGAAGAACTTGTTTTTTTTTTTTTCTCAAAGCTATAAACCGTTAACGCTACTCTGCGCTAATTTTCTTATTAACCGTCATAGTTAACGTCACACACGTAACACGGTGCGAGTTATACGAATAAGCTACTGTACAGGAGTGAAACTCATCAGTTCGCCTACCTTGTCATGTTATATCTTTAGGGTAGTGGTCAGTATTTAACGCATAAGGGCAGCCTTTCAACTTATTGACATCCCAGTTTCTCTGCTTTAAACTACAACTAGCTAGCTGTTTTTGTTAAATATCAACGTCATACATGTTTTCAGACAATATCTAGCTGTGTTTATTAACCGGGGGCTTTAGGAGGAGGATGTTCATTTGTCATCCAGATGTTGTAAATCAGCTTGTGCATTTCTCACATGTTCACCCAGTAACTCCAGAGTAGCAGTGTTACCACTGAAATCAACTAGGTTCCTCTAAGTTGAGCACCATCTTGTATCACACTGTATAAGCTGTATAATATCACAGTAATTGCAATAACCACAGTGCAGCAGCAGCAGCAGCAGCAGTAGTAGTAGTGGTAGTAGTAGTAGTAGTAGTTGTAGTAGTAGTGTATTAGCCTCCAGTCAGAGCAGTATGAGTAAGGAACTGTCTCTAAGTCAGTCAGCTCAATATGTTGGGCCCTACCGACTGGAAAAGACGCTGGGGAAGGGGCAGACAGGTGAGTACAACAAACTGTTTTGGGGTATAAAATGCCAATCTTCAAATGTGAGCCGGTCTCTCATTTTTGCCCACTTTAAATCTCTGTCATCCAGGGCTGGTCAAGCTCGGGGTCCACTGTATTACGGGTCAGAAGGTAGCGATCAAAATAGTCAACAGAGAGAAGCTGTCTGAGTCAGTCCTGATGAAGGTACAGTATGACGCTCCTCCTCAGTGACGATAACGATGCTAATTTTGTACACAGCCAGGTGTGTTCTGCTGTACACAAACTGCTCCATATTCTCTGTATTTATCTTCTGCGTTAGTCGATTAACCAACCTTGGCTCTGTCGCTTCAGATGTGACACTTGAGTGGCGTGTGTTGCTCTGCTTCAGCGTCTCTTTCTGTCTCCTTTTCCTCACACCTGTCTCTTGTCTCTAACCAGGTTGAGAGGGAGATTGCCATTCTGAAACTGATCGAGCATCCGCATGTGTTGAAGCTGCATGATGTTTACGAGAATAACAAATATCTGTGAGTCCCCTCTGCATTCAAAAAGAGCCTCGCGATTGGGCTCAGCACAGCCTGCATGCTTTTTCTTTGTTGTTGCTGCTGAACTTCATAGTGGGACGGGTATAGATATTACTTTAACAACTATATTAATCTGCTCTTAACACTTTAATTCTCACCTTTCCTTCATCTCCTACAATAATTCTCAGAAGTTTTTAATCGGTCTTGAAGATAAAAATAAAAGATACTCCCAAAAATTAGCTGGAGTGGACAGGCAGGTTGGCTGAAAGTGAGTACATTGTGGTACTATGTAATTTTCGAGAAGAAATTCAAGCTCAGAAATAAGAGGTAATAATAGAAACTCAGAAATATTCACTTTTTCCATGACTGAATAAACAAGCTGTTCTCAGAGGAAAATAAGGTCCCCGGAACACTGTTTGAAGCTAGAAAGGTGGCAGGGTCCGCCAAATATAAACAAAGTTTGTTTAATCAGTTTATTCAGTCATCAAAATGGAGATAATTTGTTTATTTAGTTTGTTGAGGCATAAAAAAATCAGTCAATGAATATCTTTCTCCTCTGATTAAGATGTCTTCCCCCAAACTACGTAGTGCACCTTTAAAAAGACATAAATTACAAGATTTAATCTAAATATTGTGCTCCTCGAATCCAACATCATAAATTGATGGTGTCTTTTAGTTTAAAAGCATCTGAGGTTAGATTTATTGTCATTCCTAATGGATTCCTTTTGTCACTCCCCCTGTCTCCTAGAGCTGGATGTTTGAAATCTTGTCCCCATGTGTCGACAGGTACCTGGTGTTGGAGCATGTGTCGGGAGGAGAGTTGTTTGACTACCTGGTGAAGAAGGGCCGGCTGACTCCGAAAGAGGCCAGGAAGTTCTTCAGGCAGATCATCTCTGCTTTGGATTTCTGCCACAGTCATTCCATCTGGTTGGTTTTTTGTATACGCCCGTGGTTCTTAAATTGAAGGTCCGGTTATGTGTAGGGTGATCTTTTGCCTACTTAATAAGCTCTTTGGAGGTCTAGAAAATACACAAGTTGGCTCCAGTGTTCGATGATACATAGCAGACTCTTTAAACACTAAAGATTCAATGCCAATTTGATTTTCAGAATTGTGAGAAACAGATCTTAGACTTAGATCGTGGACGGTGGTTGCGATTAGATACAGTGTGATGTAAATCTTTGGCCAGATCACCCACCTCTAAGTTTCTTCTGCATTAGTCAGAAACATCAAAAATGTATCTTAAATAGGTCACTCCTCTTTGCACTCACTTCTCATTCTCACATTTATTTTAGAAGATGGACTTTTCGTGACAATTGATCGAGTAATAAATGAGTGGGAAAATGCTTTTCTGTCGCATGAACCAATATTAACGCCACTTTTTCAAGCCCTTGCTGTCACAGGTAATCTGAATGATCCATGCCATTGTCACTAGAAGACTAAAAGTGTCTGTTGTGTTTGTGCAGTCACAGAGACCTGAAGCCCGAGAACCTGCTCCTGGATGAAAAGAACAACATCCGGATCGCTGACTTTGGCATGGCCTCCCTACAGGTGGGAGACAGTCTGTTAGAGACCAGCTGTGGGTGAGTACCAATGCTGTGAGTATGTTTATAAATAGTGAGTGCACACATTAATAAAAGGGTCATATTTTGTTTCTTCATGATAAAGAGTACAGTAGTTGGCACAGAAGATAAATACATCCTAAACAGTAATGGATGTGCCTATTTACAGAGTACATGCTTTAGTTTTACTATTATTAATATTTCTGCCCATTTGTATAAAATTGTAAGCATATTAATGTTGCTTGTAACACGTTTTTCTATCATTTTAGATCACCACATTATGCTTGCCCTGAAGTTATACGGGTAGGTGTCCTGTTTCTCCTCAAATGTTGGTACCGTAGTAAAATTGAGCAATTGATGTTGATAAATTATTCATTTAATGGCAAATACATAGTGGCTAAGCTAAATAAACTGAACACAAAGACATCAGGAATTGTTTCAAAGTCATAAAAAGGATTTTATAAACTCTTAATGGTACATGGAGTCTGTTAGTTCGGGTGTTTTTAAGAAGAGGTGTCTGATGCCGCTCATACAAAGAAGGTTTCTCTGTGAACTGGACTGAGATCGACTAAGTGCTGTATCATAATGGATTTAAGTGTTTCTTTTGACACAGATACCATTTAAAGGACGTTATATACTGTAGGCCTGGATAAGCCTTAAATGAGATGAAATTATTTAATCAATTCATTTGGTTCATTTGTGTTTTCAAGTGGTCAGAGGGTTTCATGGGGATTGTGTGTTTGGCAGGGGGAGAAATATGATGGGCGGAGAGCAGACGTGTGGAGCTGTGGGGTCATCCTCTTTGCTCTGCTGGTGGTAAGTCTTCTCCAGTTTTAATGATGCAGTTCTGTCCCTCATCCTCTTTTGTCAAGTTATTTTATCACATCTGTTTCTCCTTCCTTCCTGTCTCCTCCTTCATCTTTTCCTCCTGCAGGGTGCCCTGCCCTTTGACCACGACAATTTACGCCAGCTCCTGGAGAAGGTGAAGAGCGGGGTGTTTCACATGCCCCACTTCATCCCCCCGGACTGCCAGTCCCTGCTCAAGGGCATGATTGAGGTCAACCCTGAAAAGAGGCTCACGGTACGAGACACCAGGTTCATACACAGGGGGATTGAATAGCTCTAAAACACCTGGGATCAATACAAGTCTCATATGTAGGCTGTATGCTCTCTATCGTTTTAATCATCATAGTTGACATGGATTTTTCTAAAAACAAACATTTCCCTATGCATTTGGCCTCTCATTCACAAGCAAACTGCATTTTACATCACTAAAATTACAACAACGATGGCGGACTACAGGTTAGTTTACATTTGGTTAACACTGCTAACCTGACAGTGCTAGAAGTGTTGGGGGGAGAAACATACTAGAAAAATACTTGGCATGTGATTAGATGAACCATCTGTCTATCATGGGCCAACCAATCAGATCAACAGTAGGAGAGATCTACCGCCAGTGGAGGCCTCTCAATCTTTTCCATTGCGAAAAGCCTTCGGTGCCATTGTTTGCTCTTCCTCTCAAAGAAAAATACTCTCCAGTTTTGATACAATTAATGCTATAGCAGCATCTAAGGTATCCTCTCAAGGAGCCGCCGTTTTCGTTTTTAATTAACCCTCGCTCACCTCACTGGCGGTCAAACCTAAGCCTATAGCTGCCAGTAGTTCCTTAGAGGACGCTGATTGGTGGAACCACTGTGTCAGGCTACAAGTGCATAGCTTGAAGCCTGGAAAGACGGATTTGTGAGATCATATGATCACATGATCTTGCGAATCCAGCTAGAAAGGTGTTAATTAAATACAAATGAATACATAATTCGCTAGTAAGCTCACTAGACATGTTCTTCTCTGGAGTTTGATGCATCTTCCGTATAGACTTTACTGCCGCCTACTGGCCCAGCATGCTTGCGGAAAGGAAAATAAGTGCTGTTTATGTGTAGGCAAGGCTTACTAATGCATGACTTTCTGTTATTTAAAATAAAAAAATCAAAATATCTAAAAAAAAAGTTGCAAATTGTGATTTTACAGTATTATATAATATTCAGAACTGATGACGTGTCATTTCGACACGTAACAATAGTGTCTTGTGCGAACTGTTTGCACAGCACAGCTCTGTAGCCATCTGGCACTAAACAGACTGTACAAACTAATTGCCCCATCTGCCCTGTCACCCCTTACAGCTAGAGGTCATCCAGAAACATGCCTGGTATCTGTGAGTATATGTTCACTTTTACATACTTGAGTGAAACCCTCATTTAGAGCGATGTTGCATCATCTTGAGTCATGTACATTATATCTGTGTCGCTCATGCGTGTTTCATCGCGTGTGTGCGGCTCCCAGGGGTGGTCGTAACGAGCCGTGTCCCGAGCAGCCTCCGCCCAGGCGAGTGTGTGTGAGGCGAATCCTGTCCCTGACTGAGCTGGACCCAGATGTGTTGGACAGCATGCACTCGCTGGGTTGCTTCAGAGACCGAGTCAAGCTCACACGTGATTTGCAATGTGAAGAGTAAGTGTTTTTCTTTTTTTTCTTTCAACCCTGACTACGACTATGTTTGAGTGTCCAGGAAAATAGAAAAAAAGCAGCGGGAATGCAATGAAAACATGACTCCCTGGCTTTAAATGGACAGTTATGAGGCTATAGTGTGTCTATTATATTGTCTACTCTTTTTACATACAACTAAGTCACATACTTTTATTGACCCCTGTGTGTTGTGGACAGATATTTTGAGTGCAGTCTGAAAGCGGAGACGGGGATATGGTTTCCTCTCCATCATGCCACGTGAAACTCCTGTTCTGATTCAGACTGACTGGGTTAAAGCAGGCAAGATGGTGGATAGACTGAAGCTGTGTCCAAATTCAGGAACTAGATACTCCAAAGAATAGTCGGCTTTCATGTCCTGCCACACAAGTATCAAAGTAGTGTCGCAGTCAGGCGCTCCTTGTCAGCTTTAAAGTAAAAAAAAAAATCAAAAATCTGATGTAACAAAGTAATATTGAGGGCTTCAAATGACCATTTTGTGCTCAAAAAAGACTGCGTTTTGTGGCTTTTTTGGAGGATCCAGCTCTTAAACATACAGCATTATGGAAAAATAGTAAGAGAAGGAGTAAGTACGTGTCAACATGTGTAAGTAAATATATGTTTCAGTGGAGAGTTGTGGATAAACACATCAATTGTGTGTCCATATATAAATGGGCTGTATCATCGGCTTTTGACTCTAAGAAAGAGGCCTGTTTAAAACCACTCTTAAGTTTTTAATCACATCATTCTCTTTCCAAGCTTTAACATCTCATCCAACAATTTTTTGTCTTTCTTTCCCTCTGTTTGTCTCAGAGAAAACCAGGAGAAGATGATCTATTACCTACTGCTGGACAGGAAAGAGCGCTACCCAAGCTATGAGGACGAGGACTTGCCTCCGCGCAATGACGTAGGTCAGTCATTAGGGGGCAGGCGGGATCCACTCAAGGAAGGGAGCTGCTCATTCTCATTCTCAGTTTCTGACAAGCAGCCAAAAGGTCTGTGAGTCCGGTGCCACACACATGTCCTCATTACCTTTGCCAGTATATTTGGGATTATTTGGGATTAATCAATTGTTCTGATCTCCACAGTTAACAATAAAACATGAAGCAATTTGGAAGACAGACAGTCTGTCTGCCCTCCAAACTGCTTCATGTTTGCTTGCTTGTTGGGTATGGCTTAGTGGGCAAAAAGACCTCTCTAGCTCTGTCTTTGAAAATAATATTAAATGGTTGATTTTTTATGGAACTACATGTAACATTTTACCAACAATAAATCATTTGTCAATTAACCATTGTGATGTTTAAACCAGACTTTTCAGGACATTAGCAGGATTTCTCTGTGGGACAAAACAGGAGAGGGCAGCTATTCTGTAAATGCAATTTAGCTAAGTTTATCACAGGCACAGATGGTGCAGCGAGCGAAAACTCACTTTCAACACAGTTTTCAGAAGTGCAAAAGAGAAAATAAATGCATAGTGATGGAGTGACAACAGGGAGCGGGACGTTGAAGATGCAGTAACATCTCTAACCAGAAGGAAGCAAGAGTTTGTTAGAAAAGTGGTTTCATAGATTAAAAAAAAAATAATTAAGAAACACTTTAACAATAACCCTGCTGCCATGGTAATGAAACAAAGGATCTTTGTGAGAGTGGTCTTCTTTCCTTCCTGTGATAGCTCACTGGTGTTGTTCCTCAGCAGACCCTCCTCGAAAGCGTGTCGACTCTCCTATGCTGACGCGCCACGGCCGCTGTCGCCCTGAGAGGAAAAGCCTGGAGGTGCTGAGTGTTACTGAACAGGGGTCTCCTACCCCGCCTCGCAGGGCCTTGGACACAGCTGCACACAGCCAGAGGTACAGTTCAGTTTATCATGCCTCTTCAGAACATATACAAGAAACGCTGCATACCAAGAGTGCACGCAGTTTCTTGTAAGATATACTTGTGTCTTTTGACCTCTGGTCTCTCTGTCAGGTCTCGCTCCGTCAGTGGAGCATCAACTGGTCTCTCCTCCAGCCCTCTCAGCAGTCCCAGGGTAAGGGCCTGTTGGCCTACTTTTGACCAACTATATACATAACTGATGCTGCTTCGATTACTTGCACTGTCTTTGAAACAAGCATTTACAAGCATGCATTATGAAATGCTGAATTTCAATTATTAATTTGTATTATTTAACTCCTCTCTAATCTAATCTAATCTAATCTAATCTAATCTAATCTAGTAAATTAAAAGAGGTAGTTTTAGATAAGGGTTATGGCCTAAAGGACCTCTTAATAACAGGAGGAACAATTACAGCAAGCGGAAAGTGTTTCAACGTTTATATGGGCACCTAAGTATTGTTTTAAGACAGATGTGAAAATTATGATTAATTTGTTTGCTGCAGTGTTTCCCAATTAGCAGAGTCAACATGGTTAGCATTTCCTTTGCAGGTCTGAGTCCACATGTTGCTCATATTTAGGGCACATATACTCTCACGGTTCTGTGACATCAGTCCTGTTGACCCATTGTATTGATAATAGTATATATAATAATTTCAAGAGACATATGAACATATTTGCCCCTTTTCCTCAACATGGAACTGGTTCCTCCTCACTTTCCCCACCTAATTTTGGACCGCTCAGAGCATTTAAATCAAAAAAACAAATTGGTTGAGAACCTGAAAAGCCCTCCCTTGTTGACACGTACTTGATTAAAATGGTTCCTTTTCAAAACTGGTGGAAACACAGGCTTGATCAAGAATCTTGAGCTGAACTGGTTCCAGAGCCAGTGCTTATTTGATGGGAAATAAATAAATGTGGTTCACAGCTGAAGTTATTTCTTTTTTCTGGTGGTATTACCCAACCCCTGCGATAGACTTCTTTAAGAAATACCAAAAACACTTCACAACCCCCTAAAGTATCCATTTATCAAGCTCCCCAGACACTTTTAAAACCCTTCACAGAACCAATTCTTCCAAATAAATCACTCACCCAACAGAAGGTTACTTGGCATTTTTCTTCTGTCTTCATGTCACTTCTCTTCCTCACCTTGCATGAACTTATTGTATTCACAATTGTTAAGAAATAAACATATAGTGTGTTAACATAGTACCATAAATTAGATGATGTATTTTGGTTTACAGGACAGTTTGTTCATGTTCAAAACAGCATTAAAACAGTCAATGGTAAATGAATTAAGCTTAACTGCCAGTGTTACTGCACAGTTACACCTTCACTGCCACTGTCCTTTGTCACTGCATTCTTAACCCTGTCACTGCCACAGCTGTCACTAAACCCTCACTCACATATGACACAAAAGAAAGCTTCAATAGTCAGCACTGCTAGTATCACGTACAACACTTTCACTACTCACAAGATGCACTCTTTCTTGTCATGAAGCATGGTATTCATTTCCATCCTTTCTCCATGTTCCATCCCCTCTCTTTCTTGTTATCCATCTCTCCCACCCCACAAACCCACTCCCCAGTCCTATCAGAGCCCCGTCTTCACTTTCAGCCAATCAGACGTCACCTCTGCCACCGCCACCCCCCTCACAAAGGAGCCCAAACAGGGAAGCACCACCACTCCTCGCTCAGCACGGGCTCATGACAAGCCCAAAGCTCTCCCCAACCCAAAGACCCAGACCCTGCCCACCAAGGGACCCGCCGACCGACCCCACCTGCAGCCCATCAAATCCCTGCCTCTGCACAACCCATCCTCCCGCTCACCCTCCCCTTCTCCGCTGCTGTCACCCATCCCCCGTTTCTTCTTCCCCTCGTCCTCTGTCCTAAAGTCAGTGACTAAGAGCTTCTACCCAAACTCTGCCCACTCTGTGCCGCAGGTCACTCCCCAAGGCTCTCCGTTGCCCACACCCTTGGGCACCCCTGTCCACCACCCTCACCACCCTTCCTCCACCCCGCCCTCCTCTTCCTCGTCCTCGTCCTCCTCGCGGGCGGAGGGAGGGGGAGGGGTGGGCTCGTTGTCGCTGACTCCGCCCTCAAGCCCAGGAGGGGGAAGCGGCATGGCGGCCAGCAGCTCCGCCCACTGGAGGACTCGCCTCAATTCTTTCAAGAACAACCTGCTGGGCTCGCCCCGTTTCCATCGCCGTAAACTGCAAGGTGAGATTTGTTTTAACATCACGTTGGAGTTGATGTCATGTGTTGACGCACCAGAATCTGCACTTACACACAGTTATATATACAGTTTGAAAAGACTTCTCTGCTTAAACCTTATTTTTCTGTTTCAGCATATTATATTACGGACTTCTGAAATGGCAATGGATTTAAGATCTCTTTAATCTTCCAGCTCAAAACCTTATATTTGACACAAATTTTTTATTCTGAGAGTGATTTATCTCTTTCAGTTCCCACATCAGAAGACATGTCCAGTCTAACGCCAGAGTCCAGCCCCGAGTAAGTCACACTGCTTGAGAGAAATTATTGATGAGGTCTCACTTGTTATCACAATATGAGGTAGTGTTTTTGTGCCCTCTGATGGTTCTGTTTACCTGCTAATGCTGCAGGGCTCGGCAGTAACAGTTGGCAGGTTGCCATTAAAAACATTTTGAGAAATTGGCAACCAGTGTTTTGCCTTTGGTCTCCTTCAGTAGCAGCCACTTCTTAACATACAAACATAAGTACGGCAAAAAAGTTCACCCCCAAATAAAATATTTTTTTAGTATTTGTTGAATTTGTGACATCTACACGTACTACAAGGAACTTTATACTGGTTGCGAAACAGTCTCAGTTTAATATTGATGATGTCTCTCTATGACCTACATGACCATCGGTGACAGGATTGGCTACTTCTATTTCTATGGGAGATTGCTAACAGCAAACGGACAGGAAGTTAGCCAAAACATCGCTGACAGCAGCTTTAGATATATTTTATATGACCGTGTGCCGAAGATGAGTTAAGTGTGTCACAGCCTGAGGAAAGATGCTGCTCTGTAGTGATAGCGCAGTTTACTTTGTTTAACCATTGTGATATCACAGTTATTAATCTGACGTAGCCACGATTAGATACATCCGCTTATTGCCAAGCTTGCAAACAGCTTGAAGAAAAAGAAAAACACAAAATAAGTTGCATCTTTCTTTCATGCGCATTCAGAACAGCATGCTAGTCCTTAATCTTTTCCATAGGACTTGGTGGTGCTAATACCACTTTTTAAAAGTTAGCGTTGAGCCCTGAAACTGTATAATTTTCTGTGTGGTTACCAGGCTGGCTAAGAAGTCATGGTTTGGGAACTTCATCGGCTTGGAAAAAGAGGAGCAGATCTTTGTGGTGATCAGAGACAAGCCTCTGAGTTCTGTCAAAGCTGACATTGTCCACGCCTTCCTGTCTGTGAGTATCTGATGCTGTCTGTCTTTCACGCCTCTCGTTTCTAGAAAGCATGGCTCTCACTGTCAAAGCTACTAGCACTTCACTCTCATACTTTACGCACTTCATTTCTTTCATTATTTCTGTTTTTTCTTTATTTCAGTCTTGCTCACTCGTGGCACGTTGATGGATCACTTTGCTTTCACCAATGGCTCACTCTTTCTCTCTTCTCCTCACCCTCACCCTTTGTCTCCCTATACTCACGTTGGCCCCCTTACCTCTCCCGCCTCGTAAGTCTGTCGGTCTCTCTGCTTCTTCTCTTTCTCCCCACCACTCAGATCCCGTCGCTCAGTCACAGCGTCCTCTCCCAGACCAGCTTCCGGGCCGAGTACAAATCCTCCGGCGGCCCTTCCGTCTTCCAGAAGCCCGTCAAGTTTCAGGTGGACATTGCTTTCTCCGAAGGCGAGAGGGAGCGGGACAGGGAGAGGACCGAGAGGGAGGGCAGGAGGGAGACAGGAATCTACAGCGTGACATTCACCCTCATATCAGGCAAGTGGGGTGGACAGAAAACCCCTTCAAATGGGGACTTTTTCATGATTTTTCAACATTTTTGGAAATATGCATGAAAGACCATATTCACATGGCAACCATTTTCCTCTGACATCCCGTTCAGAGTGGGAATGTGTTCCAGGTTCCAAGTCGTGTAAACGTAGAGAATCTGACAAGTTGTTATCATGTCACTGCTTCCCAATTGATGTGCAACAGAAAAGATGATGGATAGTGAAAATCTGGAGGGACATCTGGGCATATTTCCGAGGTTAAACAATATAGATAGCTAGCTAATAACATTTGTGTGCCCTGGTGCGTCTCCAGGTCCGAGTCGCAGGTTCAGACGAGTGGTGGAAACGATTCAAGCTCAACTTCTCAGCTCCCATGATCAACCCATGGTGCAAGCCCTATCTGGTGAGACTGCTTTTACAAACTTGAACAGTTTTTCCCCTTAACACTTAACCTTTTTGTGTAGGTACATACAGGGACCGTCCTAGTCCTCAATGAGACAATTTTCCTTTTTATTTGTGTTTCTATGACACATTTGCAAATGAACACTTAATTGTTTCTTTTAAAATATATAAAAATTTGTGTTTTACATACCTCATTATTCATTTCTTTTTCCTAGAAACTTGTTTGACTGTTCACAGGAAGGTATTGGTGCTGTTTTCAGCAATGTCTACAGGACTGTTGAGCTTTCCAACTGTATGCATACAAAAAAAAATTGAGCAGTTTTTTTTTACTTCTTTTAAAGATGCAATATGTAGAATTGGCCACCTGTCGAATACATACCCAACACATACGGGCCAGCGCATCACCAGGGTAACCTGTAATTGCTGCTAACTTTAGCTGCCTTGGCTAGTTGGCTGGGATAGTTTTTCATCTAGCGGTCCGGACTGGGAGCTCAGGTATAGTTGGTATTTACATTGATAGCACAGGAGCTTCGGACTGGAATGGGCTAGGTCTGTCTGGTTGACTTGCTGACTTCAGTAGATATCTCTGCAACACAATTCATAGACACTAAAACATCCAAACTGTTATTTCTTCACAGTCTGTTATATAAGTTTTGTTAATTTTTAAAATGTTTTCAACTGAAAGGCTTACATATTGCACCTTTAAGAAGTGGTTTGTGTCGCATGAACAGATCATTTAATTTCACTTAACGACGTGGTTGTTTTCATGTTCAAACAGTACTCTGTTTTGTTGTTTTGCCAAGAATTCCCTTTAAAGGTCATAGGCTCTCATCACCTGCAGTGGACGAGGCCATGGGAGAACGGTAGTTGCCATTTGAAAACCTGACTTGTGAACAGAATATTAAAGAGGATGGTGCTGATTTTCAGGGCCACATTAATTTCCAGCCCTGACCCACAGACTCCGCAGCATGTTTACATGTAAAGTGACTTTCCTGTTCTTCTCTCCTGATCCCTTCCCAGATGAGAAGAACGGCCGGCCCCACGGGACCCCCACCCGCCAAAACTCGAGGCGCTCGGAGGGTGGGGGCGACAGGTGTGAGTGGGGCGACCGAGCAGATGGCGGAGGCATAGGAGGCAGCGGGGGAGTTCTGCAGCGCAGAGGCTCAGCGAAAGAGAGAACCCGACTGCTGTCCTCCAACGGAACCCAATCCCAACCGTAGGATAGAGAGCTAGACCGCGCAGCAGGATGCCTGAACCACACCGGAAAGAAGACAGTGTAACTTCATCTCCAAGTATCCCTGCAAGCCATGAGCTACTCCTATTCTTCCTTGACTAAGTTATTGAAGGTGCTTGACCATAGCAAGGATTGAGCCTTTTTTTCCCCCCGTCATGCTTTTGTTTTTTCCAACTCGACGTTCTTTTTTAACGTTTGGATCACTCAGATTCCTTCCCTTAAATGAGAAAGAAGTGTTAAGGAATCACCCTTTAATGAAAAAAATTATAATTATATGTGAATGAGCAGTTTGGTATCCATCATAGATACAGCTTCACAGATCAAACTAGGAATTTTGAAGTGCTAATGTGCATGCCAGTTAGCAAATCAGCCTGCTAAAGGATGCTGACATGATCAGATAGGCTAGTCTCTACCATATCATTGTAATACAGTATCTGACACCAAAAAGAAATAACGAGTCTTGTGACAGTTCTCAAGATTTACTCTTCAAATTAACCAGTGCGCTCATATCATTATCAAGCAACATGCAATTACCAGTCCATACTGAAAGAAATATAGATGTATCTCTCAGCAGATGAACCCTAAGAGTTAGCAACCTGCTACCACTTCAGCGAGTGGAACAAAAGGTCCTGATTTTCTCAGGAGAAACGACATCCTGGACGTCCAGCAGTGTCTTCTCCTGAGGTAAAGAAAACCAAGAAATTAAGCTAAGTAAGTGAATGTGAAAAAAGATATTTTTTTATTTAGTTTTTATTTATGTTTACATATTTCTTTTGAGGATGTCAGTAGCACAGTGATAGCAGTAAAGGCAGTAACTGGAAACACTCTGCAGTGTCGGAGAAAGAGGGGGAAGCTGACCAGTTCCTTTTTTTTTTAACAGGCGTTCGTTTAAAAGTTTTGATTCGTTTTGTATTTTCGTTTTACTCAGAGACAATATGAAGCAATGCACCTAAGATTTTGGCATTGGACCCCTTGTTGCTCTGAAGAAAAGTATTTTTGATTTTAAACAGAAATATGAACATTACTATATGAAAAAAAAAAAAACACTATGCGTGAATAGTTCCATGAACCTCATCACAGCTGTTTGTGCCCAGATTGAATGAGAAGAACATTCCTGGCCTGTGGATCAAACAGAAGCCACCTTTCTTGTCGAGCTTGTCTCCTATTGCCATAGTATTCACCTACTGACTCGGAACAAAATAAAAAACTAAACAAAAAAAAAAAAAAGGAAATCCATCAATGGACATTTTCATAATGCCGGGCTTGAAAAGGCTTGAGATGTCAATTTCTTGTTTAACAGGACTTCAAAATGGGAAGCAAGCAAAGAGCCTCCGAACTCCCCCACGTGCTCCTCACTTCAGTGTTCACCAACAAGCCAAGTAGTCCATCACTGCGCCCACGCTCGTCACTGAGAGTCGCACCATTCTGCAAGCAGACGTAGCAACTCGGACAGTCATGTATTACTCCGGCACTCTGTCAGACTAGTCGATGTTCATCACCAGTCTTCCATACAGCACAATATGCAACAAAAGTGCAGAATGTTTTCAGAGAGATACATGCCACAGTTCTCTTTATTTAAACGGTATATTTTTTGTTTTTGTTTTTTATATTTGTCCACTTAACTATCCATCTATTTATTTATTTATTTACTTATTTATTTATTAATTTATTTGCTTTCTCGTGTCACGTTTAACTAGATTTAATGCCGACAAAAATATATCAAGAGCTAATTCAAGAATTGAATTATTTTTTGCTTCTCATTACCTCTCTTTTTCTTTTTCTGCACTCAAGAACGACTTCAATAGCAGTACTGACAAGTGGCTCTCATCTTACTTCTCCACTCATCTTTGTTTATATCGCACGTCTCTTCTATCACGCTTATCTCTGGTAACTGGAATGTGTGTGATGTGAGACGGGTGGATGACGGCTGAGTGAGCTGGAAACTTTGCAGCAGACGCATTTTGAGCTGATCGCGCACGGAGACTTCGACTGACCCAGGAATATTCAATTAATTAAGATAACCAAACCCTGACAGGCACATGATTTCTCTCATGCACACTGAATGCTTGCTAATCCGCTTCATCTCTTGCTTTTATAGCCTTGTCCCTTTGACCTGTCTGTCTGCCGCCTCACCTGTTGTGTAGCCATCATCACAAGAGAAACTGTACAGAGTTGTTTGCCTCACTGTCCGTACACACTTTATGATTGCTCACCATCACCAGTTTCATCTTTCTCATCACCACGTCACCTTCACTTTCATTGACCCAACTCTGGCTAAGATTGTAAACTATTCTCCATTCATAAGGGTCAGTAGAATAAGGTGTTTAAAAAAAGAAATGTCTGTATCATAATTTAAATATAAAAAGTGCACTATTATAACTATTGCCTGTGATAAAAAGAACAATTATGATTGAAGTGATGGTCAAAATAAAGAGAGATCCACCTTATTGTTATGGTTACAATAATAAACCCTAAATTCATGTGTGTGTCTATTTAGTTTCTGGGCTAAAATGGTTTACTTTACCTTGCTATAATGCTGGAAATGACAGTTTTTCTGACTGCATACATTATTTAAATTTTTTGTGTAATCAAATAATATAATAATGATATTTACATGAACCCAAGTGGTCATTATTCTCAAACAAGATAAAAGGAGCAGAATAAAATATTAAGTACTTTTTCTGCTGCTTTCAGTCACATCTTAGAGTTTTCCTTAGCAAATGGAGTTATTCAAATTTTTCTTATATCACGCTTTTCCTCAGGATGGAGCTCATCTTGCAGTTACGGGTTACTCCATCTTATGGTTCCCCCAGGCAAATAGAGTTTTTCAAAACTTTCAATCGCATATCACACTTTTTTGTCAGCGGAACGAGCTCATCTCACGGGTCACTGGTTACTTCATCCTAATCCAAAAACTTTACCACCGTAAAATAACAGCTGAGGAAAAGCATGATATGTGGTCGTAAGCTCCAGAAAAATCTAGTCATTGGATGTCAGGGCTGAAAATCTTAGTCTCGAATGTGAGATTTACAGGATTTCACTGTGGAGAAAAGGTGAGCTATGCCACGGATTTGTTATTTACTTAAAACATGTTACATCCACATGTTAAAACCCTGCAGCCAAATGTATGACATGGAGCTAGGCTGGCAAAGTGGGCCCCAAAAAAAGAAGTTACAATTGATTTAAAAAAAAAAAGCATATTTTGAATGACTGTTATTGCTGTTATACATTTTGGAAGATAAAATGCTCTTTGAATATACATGAAATCCTAATTATTACTGTTTTTCATTATCTGAGTGCTGACACTGTATGCAGAAGTCAATAGATTAAGGGAACTTAGTAATACAGAAGCCCTGAGAGGCAAGTGAAGGAAAAATTAAGGAACTTCAAAAGATTTTCCTGCAAAACCTTTTTCACATATACATACATATAGGGGAGAAAAAAATTAGATTGGACCAAGAAAATGAATCCCTGGATTTTTTTTTCTTCCTTGCCTTCAAGGGATCCGTAAAGTACCATTTTGTATCTTAAAGGAACACTATGTGGTTTTGTAGAAGAAGATGAAACTCAGAATTTTAATATTTACCATATTAATGAGGTAATGATACAATCTCAGAAATATTTATATTTTCCATAACTGAATAAACAAGCTGTTCTCATGGGGAAATAAGGTCCCCAGAACACTGTTTGAAGCTAAAAAGGTGGCAGGGTCCGCCAAATATAAACAAAGTAAAACAGTATGAGATTGTTTGTTTATTCAGTCATGAAAACGGAGAGAGTTTGATTATTTTATTTGTTTGGGCATAAAAAGTAAGTCAATGAGGAGCTTTCCTTTCTGATTAAAATGTCTTCCCCAAAACTACATTGCGCACCTTTAACAATACAAAATAATACAATAAGTGCTTAGTTTTTGGTATCAGTTTTGGCCATTTAAAGGAAAACATCTGGGCGCCCCTTACATAGAAGGGCCAGCTCAACGCATATTTTGTAACAACAGCTGTCGATACAGGCTCCTGTGGCTCTCCGTGCCTTAAACGTAACATGAGAACTCGCTGCCACTGCATGATCGCGACATTTCCGACAGCCACTGAAGGCAGCATCGGCTCCATCCAAGCGAGCATCTGTAGTACAGTTGTTCAGTCAGTCGAGGGGAGGGACACCACAGACCTCAGATACAGCTGCAGGCACCGAGCACTGGGTCGACGTCAGAAGTTAACAGTCGGTTTCTTCTGCTCTGGACTGTCGACATTTCCTAAACAACAACAACAACAGGTATGCTAACAGGCTTCCGCTGCGCTACGGTGCTGTAGTGCGTTGTGAAGACACAAGTCGCCTCTCCTCTGAGCGGTTATAACCGCTCTGAGCTCCACACACTGGGCAGGGCGCTCGGCTAGCTGCTAACGTTATAGCAGCTGCTAGCATTGAATTTCATACTGTATATAAAACGTCAGCTAGCGTCCACGTTTATCAATCAGCGCTTCACGATTGTAAGTTAGCATAATAGCTATCAGTAGTGCGTAGCTGCCAGAAATATTCATAACAAGGGTGATGGCTGATGTTAGATGTAAAGATGATTTCCTACTGCTGAATCAAATTTTACTTTGTGTTCACGACCAAACAAACAGGACGTTTTTTGGCTTCATTTCATAAGCGTTAGCTAGCTATAATAAGCCTTTTTAAAATCTCCACCTGCTCTCTGATATGGGGCTAAACTGTCAGCCCCACCGTTTATTTGCTTTGTTTGTTGACTTACGTTTTGAAAGTTGTTCTATTATTTCCGCCTCATATCGTCATTGCAGTTAATGACTTCACTAATGTTTCACTAAAGTGTTTACATATTAAGTTAGCTACTTCCAGTCAGAGGACCTCTGCTTGTGAAACACTGAAACATGCACAGATCTCTGCCCATCCCCTCCTCATAAAACACTCACAATAAATAAGACACTGGCTTACCAGAGCTTTTACACTGCTTTGTAGTTGTAATGTCTGGATGCAAAGGGATTTACAGTCCACTCAGTGTGTTTAAAAAGACTCATGCTAGCTTAGACTCTGCTGACATACCAGTGTTCACCCTTGCATTCCTCCACTGAAGAGGAATAACTTTATTTATACAGTGTATAGCACGTCAGAACAAAGTTAGAAGTGTTTCAGTAAACAATCTTAAAGAATCAAATTTGATGAAAGGGATTTACAGATGATAGTTATTTTGCCAGAGATTCAGACCGTGGGACCTCAACTGCAAAGGCCAGTGAGGCATGTTTTGATAATAACAAGTAGTGCCCTAACTGGGATGTCATGTTTATAATGGACTAGCATTACTGTAACAAGGAAACATTAAAGGGACACTGTGTATTTTTGGAGATGAAAATCAAACTCAGAATTTTTATTTTTACAATATTACTGAGGTAATGATGCAAACTGAGAAATAACCATATTTTCCATAACTGAATAAACAAGCTGTTCTCAGAGGGAAATAAGGTCCCCAGAAAACAGTTTGAAGCTAGAAAGGTGGCAGGGTCCGCCAAATATAAACAAAGTAAAACGGAATGAAATTGGGTTGTCCTATTAAGGTCAGTTCTTTTTATTCAGTCATGAGAACAAAGATAGTTTGTTTATTCAGTTTCTTTAGGCATAAAAACAATCATACAGTGAAGATTGTTCTCGTCTAAAATGTCTTCCCCAAAACCACACAGTGCTCCTTTAAAATCTAACAATATATGTGGCCACATTTCTTTTGAATGTATTAAAAAATAGCATCAGTTCTAATAATGAACTTTATTTACGGAGGCTGACTCAGACTGAGTTCTGAGTGCAGGGGTTTAAAGTGTAAACTTTGTTTTTTCAAGGTCTGCAAATTCTAAAAATGCAAACTAACTAGCTGATTTTACAGTCGCTGTCACTTGATTCGTGGGGGAGCGGTCAGAATCAAAAATCCTGCCCAAATGATGGCAGGGTCCAGTCCCTTGTTGCCATAATTGGGCATGATACTCCAACATAAATCTTTATTTGTCTTCTGTCTTTTCTGTTTTCCAAACCGGGAAAAACACTGATTATACATCTGTCGCTGTGTGTGTGTGTGTGAAGAATACTTTCACTTGTACCAAACCATTACTTTCCAGTTACTCTTTACTGGAAATGTCTTTCCTGGAGGGCACACGGCCATAACAGCAAACGACTGCAATCAAATGGTAGTTGGAGGGATTTAAATGTGAAGCTTTTTTCAGCTAGAAGCTCCAGTAGAAAAACATTATGCAGATACATGGTTGAAGTTGTTTTAGGCATCTCACTTTAACAAAACGATAAATTCCATTAATTCTGTATTTTATTACTTGATGTAAAATCAGTGCTGCTACCTGCTAAAACTAAAATCATCCATTATAAGTTAGTGAGAAGCAGCAGTAGCCACCTGCCTGTTTTATATGGTGTCAGGCTGGAAAATGTATTTTGGTCACACTTTTACCTCTGGTGTTTACCTATACACATAGTTCTCCTACATTCCTCTGTCCTTACATCCTGCTCCGACCTCACTGTTTGCTGTTGACCCTCTTGCTTTCTGTCTGGATGTTTTCGAAAGATCAGAATGCAAAAAGTTTATGTTTAGTCTTTAAACCAGGCAAGGAAAGGAAAAATACAGCCAGTTCTAAAAAAAAACGTTAATTGAACAGATGTAACCATTTATAGCCCACACGCCTTATTAATTACTCTATTAAGTTTGCTATATCTGTAGCCTGATCAAAAATATCATTGTTAAGCTGTATCATTGTCTGGCAGTCTTTTTTTAATACTACAACAGTTAAGCCATAAGCTCGAAGTGAATTGGCAATTAAAGACACAGAGATGCTAATGCACATTAAGCTCCCCGGACATTTACATCCCTGTGAAAGGGAGATTGTTAATAGAATCTGGTGGCTCTTTTGATGCGCATGCAGTTGACCTGAACTGAGCAGGTGTGTTGTGTTGTCTCTGTTTGCGTTGGCGCTGGAAGAAGCGGGCTGAAATGTTCTGCTGTTAGTCTGCCAGACTGACTTGTCTACTGACTGTATCTGCCAGATCTGACCTAAAGAGCAGAACCTCAATGGTATCTGGGGACGATGAGGGAAATGTGTGTGTTTGTGTGTTTAAACGCCCACAACAAGAGCAGACAATGTTCTCCACAGGGGTGCAGTCCAGTGCCACAGTGACTAAACCTCGGGGCATTATCATAGCCTATTTGTGGAGGAAAATCAATTCTCTTTGTGAAGAGATGCAGTTATTGCCTTAAACAGAAATACCCGATCACATCAGCAGCCAGTCAGCGCTTTCCCATCAGACTGTATCAGTTTCAAGCTGACTTTGCTTTTGAAAGGGACTCATGAATAAACTGTCTCTTTTGAGCTTCTCCGAAAAAATGCTCATTCAAGAGGGATGTGTTTTGTTAGGCATACACACACAGACACAGACACACAAACACAAACACGTTTTGCAATTCATCACCAGACTGATGAATCAGTTTCTTCACAGTGTCCACCTTCAGGGTTCAGTTTGCCATCAGCTGCTGCAGTGCAGTTGCATATATGAATTGTGATCACTAAGCAAAAGCGATGTTGTTGTTGGCTGTTAACATTGTTTTTTTGTATATTTTTTTGTTGACAGCATGTGTACAGTCCTCAGTGTAATTAAGTTGGTCATTTAATGGTATAAAAAGCTGCTGTATAAATTAAATGTCACAGTGGAGGTCTCATCAGTTGTTTTGTTTTCTGTTTCTAACTACAGACGAATTATCTTTTTCTCTGACAGAAGATTTCATTAGTTTTTGTTGATTAAGATGATGATTAAGGAGAATAATCAGTCTTTTACAATCATGTTAAACCTGCTAATCCTGGATGCTTACGTTGCCTGTAATCCAACCAGGAGTTTTTGTCTGAAGTGTCTGAGGTTTGACAGCTCTGAGGCCGGACACGCGTTCTTTCTTGCCCTAAGGTTGTTGGCTGACTATTTCAATTCACAGTTTCTTTTTCCTCTCCCCTGTCCTTCTCGTCGTGCACAGTAATCATGGCAGAAGCCCACCAGGCGGTGGCCTTTCAGTTCACCGTCACTCCGGAGGGCATCGACGTGCGACTGTCCCACCAGGCCCTCACTGAGATCTACCTCTCTGGTGTGCGCTCCTGGAAGAAGCGTCTCATCAGACTCAAGGTAGCCCCACTCTGCACTTTACTTTGCATGTCAGCACTTGCTTCTGTACCTTTATAGTTGTTGGCTAATTGTGGTGTTGTAACTCAATTGCAGCCCTTTATGTTGTATATAATGGTTAAAGATCCAATGTGTAAGATTTAGTGGCATCTAGCAGTGAGGTTTGCAACCAAGTTAACGCCCCTCATCTCACCCTGCCATAGCTGCTAAAAACACAGAAAACAGAAGTCCCTTTCTAGAGTATTTGGTTTGTCTGTTCTGGGTAACTGTGTAAACATGGCAAACTCCTTGGAGGAGGACCCCCTCCTTCCAAGGTAACGAAAACATGGTAATAATAATAATACATTAATGAAAACATCATAATTATGAATACCATATTCCACTTCTACTCCTAAATCTTACACAGTGGACATTTTAATTTGAAATGCTGAAAACAGGGCACTGTTAAATGCAGTTTAGACAATCAGAACTGAGCATTTGCATGACATGAATTGCCTTAATCTGAACTGAATTTTCAGTGTGCGTGTCTGTGTAGTGATTGTAAACTCTTCTCTCATGTTAACAGAACAGTGTGATAACAGGGGTTTATCCTGCTAGTCCCTCGTCCTGGCTTTTTGTGGTCATAGCGATCCTGGCTACTATGTACACTCGCTCCGACCCCTCGATGGGACTCATAGCCAAGATACAGGAGCACCTGCCAGTCAGGTAAACACATCTCGTGACTCCATATAATGGTTAAAGTTCAAGTTAATGATTCATCTCATGACTCACACACCTGCAGACATGACATGTTCCCTTTTGTACTGTACATTTTGTCACAGAGAGATCGGTATATTGTGTAAATGTGTAGTGTGGTTTAAATAAGCCTTACCCCACCCCTTCGTGTTCCGTTCTCTTTCCCACTGTTCTCTTCATATAAACCACATTTACTGTGAACTTAAGGGACATCACTTACAGCCATCATTTGGAAAAGATAGGAATTGGACAATTCCTAGCTTGATAGTACTGTAGTGAATTTAGATAAAGATATTTGTTATTTTTCTTCCCACCCAACCTTATGTGCAGTGTCTTTATTTTATAACTTGTTTCACTAACTGTTACTCTTTCTCCTTCTTTCCCCTGAATCCATCTGTCCATCTTCTCCCACCATTTGCAGCCAGTCTATGAGCTCCCAGTGCCAGGCCTTGGTGTCAGCGGTGCTCTTCAGCACCATGCTGTGGCTCCTGCTCATCTTCACCATGCGCCTGTGCCTCAAACAACTCCTGTCTTACCACCGCTGGATATTCGAGCAGCACGGCAAGATGTCCAACACCACCAAAGTCTGGGTGGTCAGTGTTGTCTCACATCTCTTTGACTTCTTAACGTCAACTTACCGTAACTTTCACTGTTTGCCAGTCACGTAATCTTTGGTATGCAGCCTGAGGTGACACTGAGTACTGACGCTTTTATATGCTGTTGTTTGAAACACAGTTAGTACAGTGTCCTGTAATGCAATCTAAAGCTCATCATATTTGTTTTTTTTAAAGTTTCATATTGTTTCAGTGTTGTCAGTAAAACCCTGTTTACTGTACTTCAGTGGCAAATTATTTGAATGTGTCGGAGGCATAATGTTTTCGGATTGTGGGTACATCTGAACGTCCCATTCTTGTGAATGTGATATCTCAGGAATACTTTGAAGGTGTGACCTCACAAAACAACATAAATCAAGAATTCATACAGTAATTATGACAAAATCTCAACAAACGTCTAATAAGATGAAATGATGACGTTATGTTATTTTATATCCAACTGTATGTGATGTCAACAAAAAAATTATTCATCGCCATAGCTCAGAAACAGCACCTTGACAGGTGCACAGAGGCATAGCCTGTGAGGCTGTCATTCAAGTCTTGTTCAAAAAAAGTTTCCAGTTATTTGAAGTGAAGCGATAGATAAGAGGAAAATGGAAATGAGTCCCTCAAAGTAGGTCTAAATACTAATGGACCTGGGCACCACATTTACATTTTTAGGTGTGAAAATGACTAATCGGCACAAAAGGTTTTGGAACTGCAGCCAGTAGATTGCTTCAACCCTCATCCACAACAAGGGCTGCAATGGCTACGACTTAATCCTTAAGGACAACTTCAACCGTCAAAGTACGTCCAATAAAAGTGCTTATTTTTGCCTCTGACAGGATGAGATTATCACTCTGAGTGTCTGACAGCATTATGGAAAGGATCCCAACAGAGATTGACCTTTTTGTTAAATACCAAGATCCTTTTTGTTAAGCCAGAAACAGCCGCTATGTCGCTCTCGCCAGATCGTCGAAGCTCTATTTTTAGAACCAGTAATTTTATCATTGTAAAACACATTTAATTTTAAAATCACTTGAAACAAAATAAAACTCAACAAAACCATCTTGGTTAGCCTTTCACCAAGTCCGTTTTGGTTGAAATAATCCCTTAATTTACCCAGTTAGAGGTGAAAATATCAGGAAAGCGAGAGAGAGGGCGGACATGAGAGAGGCAGCAGGGGAAAACAGCATGTAGAAGCAGAATGTTTTCACATCTAACTGGCTGAGGCGATCTACTGGACCCATTCCAACATTCTTGTACCTATTAGTCATTTACACACCAAACTATGGAAACTAACAGCCCAGGTTTAAAAATAATAGAATTGCCTTTAAAATCAAACAGAATTATCTTAATATCTGATTCTTATGATATTCTGCAAAACTACTTGTAGAAAAAAAACAAACAATAAATATTAAGCCTTAGGTGTATCCTCACCAGTCTGTGTATCTGTTGTCTGAACGCTTGTGTTTCTCTGCCAGGCGCTGGTGCGGATCTTTTCTGGCAGAAAGCCTCTGCTCTACAGCTACCAGGGTTCGTTGCCAAACCTGCCTGTGCCTGCCATCAAGGACACAGTCAAGAGGGTGAGACTTCACACCAAGTGGAGGAAATGACAACATGCTGCTCGCTGACCATGAAACAGATGGATCGCTTTCTCACATTGATCATTTTCCGCACCAAATTTCCTTTTGTTATTGTATTTTTATTTTTATCTGCCTGCAAGCTGGCTTAGAAGAGGTATAAAAAATGTACATTTGACAGAGCAGAGGAGATTTGGTATTATATCAGCAGAATTAGATGTAGTTATAATGGTAGGAAACTTCACTAATTGTGCTACTTGTTATATTTATTTAAATGTTCTTTTTTTTGTTTGTTTGTTTAGTACTTGGAATCCGTGCGCTCGCTGATGGACGATACAGAATATGAACGCATGACCAATCTGGCCGCAGAGTTCGAGAGCAGCCTCGGTAACCGCCTGCAGTGGTACCTCAAACTCAAAGCTCTCTGGGCCGCCAACTACGTAAGTGGCCGACCGTGACGCTCTGCTGAAGTGTGGCTACTTCACACGTCATTTGAAAAGTCCAGAGCAAAGCAGTTCAAAGGCAATTTAAAATCCCATTAACAATATATATCTTTGTAAGGCTCTGCGGTTTGAATTATTTATCCTGTCTGAATATGCAAGTGATTGTGAGTGCCAGTTGGCTGCGATATTTGCACCCTCACATGGATATCTCTGTGTTTTTTATTTATTTTTCAGGTCAGTGACTGGTGGGAGGAATATGTTTATCTCCGTGGACGCAGCCCAATAATGGTCAACAGTAATTATTATGGCATGGTATGAAAATCCTCCTATCTTTTTGGTGGTGTAGTCGTCTTTCTAAATTTGATTCAGTTTAATGTCTGACATGTTGACCTTACCTTTACCTTTACCTGCACTTATGTACTTGTACTTGTAAATAGCAGCTACTATGCTCAAATGAGGGCTTAAAAATTGTTTCAATTTTTTTTTTCATTCTTACTTTATCGACGGTGATATGTTGTGGTTTCTTTGCTTGTGTCCTTATAGTAAGTCGCTTTGGAAAAAAAAGCGTCTGCTAAATGCCCTAAATGTAAATGTACCTTACAGGTACCTTTTTCTCTGTTTTATGGCTTTAGATATTTACATATTCATTCTGTGAATCATGTGTGGGTGTTTATTCGTCACGAGGACAAAAACACAATGGATATAATTGCTTGTTACTGCTTATTAGACTAAGAGAGGTATTCTTGTGTTTGCCTTTTAATAATGTACACATGCAGTAATGTGTGAATTTCTTCGCTGTGGTTTCTCAAACATTCACACTCAACTGTTTCCTCAAGCATGTTTCATAAACAGTCCTTTATTAAACAAGGGAACAAAGCAATAGTAATGGAGTAAGAGATGTCAGGCATGTGTTTAAACTCAGCTTGCAAACATATGACACTTGTGGATGGAGCCCTGGATGCATTGGATACATCATTTTTTAAGTTTGTGTACATCAGCCTGTATATTGGTATTGGAATATTTAATTCCTTAATATGGGTGTCGACATTGGCCCCAAAAATCGAGTATTGGTCACGCTCTTCTTACAGTACCCTTTATTGTTTGTGTATTTATAGCAAGTGTTCAGGCTCGGGTTAGTACCTTCACCTGACTTCCTGTCTCTGTCTCTCCGTAGGACTTCTTGTACGTGACACCCACGCCCATCCAGGCGGCCCGGGCAGGGAACAGCATCCATGCGTTCTTCCTATACCGCCGCAAACTCAACAGAGAAGAGATCAAACCTGTGAGTTTAGCCACCAGTCAACCTCTGCTGCTCCATGTACGCGGAGGCGTTCATTATTCATGTCTCTTTGCTATGGCAACAGAGGACTTGTTAATCAAATGTCTCAGATTTTGAGACATTGAGATATTTCTTTGCGGAGCATTCAGTTTGCTATATTCTGGTAAATAATCAGGTGTTTTGACTGTGTGAGTATCATCCATCCGTCAGCGTATGTGTGTTTGGTAGACAGCATGTGCATCGCCATTCATTTATTTAGTTTTCATGTTTATGTGAAGACATTTCCCTCATGTTCTCATACCATGCTCATCTCTCTCACCGCTTCCTTTTCTGTTCCTTTCAACCTCTCTTCCGCTTGCTTGATTTCACCTTCCTCGTTTCCAAACACTCTCCCTTTTTTTGCTTGACTCTTCGTTTCCTCCACTGCTGTCCTGTGTTCTTTTCCTTATGCCCTCGCCTTCTCCCTCTCCTCTACGTTTCCCAGAGTCGTATACCCGGCACTGTCATTCCACTGTGTGCAGCTCAGTGTGAGAGGATTTTCAGCACCACACGCACTCCTGGAGAGGAGACTGGTAAAGCGACAAGACATGTACACACACGTAGATACTGTGACGACGTGGCGTTTCACACGGTGCTGATATATATATGATACATGATGCCAGTTGGCTTCAGCCAGAAAGCCTGCACCAGTCCTGCCCTCACATTAGTGAGCAGTGCAAACACACTGCTGCCTCAGAGATGATGAGGCATACTGAAGGTGTCTGAACCCTCTGGAGCTGAAGTGTGGGATAGAAAATTGTGTGAAAGACAGTGTGTGTGTGTGTGTGTGTGCATGAGTGTGTGTGGTGTCAAGAAGCAAGGCGTCGTGATTCACTGAGTCATAATACGTCTGCACAGACCATCCTGTCAGCTCTCATCAGTCTCCACTTACCTTCTGGTCTCATCTCAGGTCTGTCTGGGTTTTCTGGAAAGGATCCGTCTCCAACTAATGTCTATTTTCTTCTGTCCACACGTTTTGTTTTCTCATCTTTTTATTCTCTCTCTTCCCTGGTTCTCTCCTGTATTTTTTTTTTCTACCATCCTTTTTGTTTCCTCTTGGTTTTTTTTTTTTGTACTGGCCCATCCTTCTTTATCCTGCTCAGTGGTTGTTGAGGTCTGCAGTTCCTTGCTGTTCCTATCAATTTGAGCGGATGTTTGACACTTGTCGAATCCCTGGAACACTAACAGGTAGTATTTATATTTTTACACAATTGGCCCTATTCTAGCTTTAGATCTCTAAATGTCAATCCAGTACGATAACAATAGAAATGTGCTCAACATTTTTTACTGTGTATGATCAAAAATGAAGATACACACCTGTCTCATATACGATAAACGTTCCTTGTCCATCACAACGATGCGCCAACGTCTAGATAGTCACCCTGTCAGTCATTTTGGATTAGAAACCACAATTGCTTTCAGTGTTGCAGCTCTGACCTTTAGCCAAGCCTCCTACAATCTTTCTTCAGTCCTGCATTTGTTAGGTATGCCTTCTGTTATATCCGTTCAGAGTCATCTCAGTCAGTCTGTTAGCATGAGGTAAGCTAGGTTAATATAAAACGGTCTCTTTGAGTTGTATTGTGAGGTTGAGGGTGTTTCACTGTTCTTCTCAATTCAGTTAAGTGTGCTCCAGTGTGTCAAGCGTTTGCTCAAGGATCAGAACTGAATCATTGGTGCCGGTAACGTGCGTCCTTTTCATTCTGGCAACGGAGGCGTTCTAACAGGGTGTGCCAGGGATGTAGGGAAAACATCTCAGGCATCTTACTGTGTGGTTGTTGTTTTAAGCCTTCATCCAGTGGGTGGTGGAAGGAGGGTTTCTGTTTTCCAAGAATTTTTATATTTAAACATACTTAACTTTCTATCCAGTGAAAATGCTGTCGTCTGTTTGTGGCCAGTGAGTAAGGCTGTATTCAGACCACAGCAGGTGTTGCCGTGATTAGTGCAGGGCAGAAATTATGGTATTGAAATTATGTTTTTGATTAACAAGAAATAAGGAAATAAATACGCTTTTACAAAGTTATTTGTTTATTGTTTTATTACATGTATTTCCCTGAATATGAATTAATAATATTAATTGTGTCCCAAGCAACATAATAGAAATTCTGGTGGACCTCTAAATGCTTGTAGTTTCTGCGTCACTCTGACACCAACCATGTCATCGAACACTTATAAGACAACATGAAAAGCATCCATTATAAGCTTTACAGTGTTAGGCTGTGTTTATAGTGTCATTTTATAAAACTTGTGTCAACAGCTTGAACAGCGATACTGTTGACAGGCTGGTCTGATCGTCACGTCATGTGTCGCCCTGTGGTCCGACTGCCACAGCTGAAATGCACACTCAGAATAAATGGGTGGACTTGCATTTGCTCAGCGGCGCCTGATTTAGTCTGAATGAGGCCTAATGTCGCTGCAGCAGGTTGAGGGTTAAGTACATTCAAGAAAACCTTGACTGTATTTGTTGAGGGAAGTTGAATTGTTAATGGTTCACTGAATCTGGCACTTAAAGTGACAGCCCGCTAAAAGAATGTTCCCGGCAAAAGTTTAGACAGAGAGAGTCGAGTTTGAAAATACACATTCAGGTTTTGAATACACCAAAGCACAAGGCACACACACACACACCCTAATGTAAATGCATCACCTCTCCGACTCGATGCAGAAAATATTTACACCCTTTCTTCCTCTTTCTTATGTGTGAAGACTCTGTGCAGCATTGGCAGGACAGTGATTTCGTGGCGGTATACCACAGAGGTCGCTACTTTCGTCTCTGGGTGTACCAGGCAGGCAGACTCCTCTCCCCGAGGGAGATCGAATTCCAGATTCAGAGGATCCTCGACGACCCTGCCCCTCCTGCCAAAGGAGAGGCCAAACTTGGGGCCCTGACTGCTGGAGACAGGTCAGCGTGACAAACCACCAGTGCTTAAATCACATGGACCACGCAGCACACCGCATCCTTAATGAGCTGTCATCTTTCCCTGAAATGTTCCCCAGAATTCCATGGGCTAAAGCCAGAGCGGAGTATTTCAGCAGTGGGGTCAACAAGCGCTCTCTGGACTGCATTGAGAAAGCCGCCTTCTTTGTGACTCTGGATGATGATGAACAGGGCATGATGGGAGATGACCCGGCAGCTAGTTTAGACTGCTACGCCAAATCCTTGTTACATGGGAAATGTTATGACAGGTAATTTCACACAGGACTGATCACTGCTTTGTGAAGGTGTCATGTTAAGTTGTTGAATTGTAGCCTGCAGTCATTATCTTGTTGTCCCGCAGGTGGTTTGATAAGTCCTTCTCTGTCGTTTACTACAAGAATGGAAAGAATGGCATCAATGCAGAGCACTCGTGGGCCGATGCACCGGTGTTATCACATTTATGGGAGGTGAGGAACATGAGAGAAAGACAGGGTGCACACTGTTGTCGAGGCCGTCGCTTAATAATTCTTGTGTGTTTGCAGTACACCTTGGCCATTGACTGTTTCCAGCTCGGATACAACGCAGAGGGTCACTGCAAAGGAGAGGTGGATTCATCACTACCACGGCCACAGAAGCTGAACTGGGAGATCCCTCCAGAAGTTAGTTGTCATTCACACATTTCCCCCAATTCCTCGAGTCCTTTAGCTTACCGCACACTCGCAGCTACCATGCAAAAATTCTTCCATATATCACCAACGATTCAACTTCACAGTAGCTTGTAGTGTGCGACTGTCTCCCTTCACACCTGTACTTTGATCGGGGTCAGCACCTCTCTAGCACTGGTGTCCGTTCCTCCACTCTCTCCTCTCCTTTAGCTAATCACCATTACATCATAATTCACATTGTGCTCACATTGAAATTGTAAGATCGCAATTACTCCCAATTTGATTCTTCCAAATTTAAATGGCTACAGTAGCATGCAAACACTTTATTTGGTTTACATTAACAAATGAAGGGAAGGCAAGCTTCCTGGACTCAAATTGAGTTTGTTAGAGGTGCACTTTGGATCGAGAGACATAAATCACAGAAAAACTCAGTGGCACTCTCCGACACACATAGCATAGCATTTCAAGAATTAATTTCTATATTTGACTGCGAGACCAAATGTAGAGACACTCAAAAAACCTGAAAAAAGTTGTGGTTTCACAGTGCCAGAGTATTTTGGGCTAGGGGCAGTAACTTCCTGGAGTGTCTGCTTGTTGGCCTGGGTACAAACATGAGAATCAATAAGACTCAGCAAGAAAGCGAATGAGTACATGTACATAAATGTCAAACTCTATTTAATGTTTGCATTGTCCTCGGATGTTGTACAGGGTGTTATATGGTTATTGGTTACTCAGTCCTGGCGATGTAAACTGTTTGGATGTGTCTGTCTCAGTGTGAGGAGCAGATCTCCCAGTCTCTGGCGGTGGCCCAGGCTCTAGCTGACGATGTGGACTTCCACGTGTTTGCCTTCCGAGACTTCGGCAAAGGAAAGGTCAAGAAGTGTCGAGTCAGTCCAGATGCCTTCATTCAGATGGCTCTTCAGTTGGCCTACTACAGGGTGAGCCTCAAACATGAAAACTCAGTCATTATCTACTCGCCCTCATGTCGATGGAAGGGGAGTAAAGTTTCATATTCCACAAAACATGTCTGGAGCTTCACAGCAAAACAGCACTGCAGCAGTCTCCTGAACAAGGGAAGTAGATGGGGACCTGTTCTAATATGTAAAAAGCAACAAAAAATTAAAAGGGTTACAGAGTGATTTGAAAAGACATTATTTACACCCTCAAGGCACGGTTAAGCTTATGCACCCACTTCAGGGTGTGCTTTTAGCTTAGCCCTCATATATACACCTACATGATCAACACAAAGTTTGTTGTTTTTGGGCCTGTACCTTCTACATGTGACAATTTAACAGAAAGAAAAGCAGACTGCTTTGAATTTGGACATTTGGACACTGAATTTGGGACTGTTAATATTTTCTGTTACATGTGAGTTTTGTGTTTGTGTTCTAGGACCGGAGGACGTTCTGTTTGACGTACGAGTCTTCCATGACCCGTCTGTTCAGGGAGGGCAGGACCGAGACCGTTCGCTCCTGTTCCAATGAGAGCTGTGCCTTCGTCAGAGCGCTGGAGGGCGGAGAGGTGAGATGGTGGAAACTGGATATAATTATTACACACAGGATGAAAAAAATATCCACATTGCAAACGATCATACTGCATGAATGATACAGTAGCTTTTTTTTAGTGTGTTGTATGCTAAGCAGATGTGCCGCTCATGCCATTCTCTACCAGTCAGCAGATGTGTGCAGGCGTTTGTTCCGCTCAGCGTCAGAAAAGCACCAGCTTCTATACCGAATGGCCATGACCGGAGGCGGTATCGACAGACACCTCTTCTGCCTCTACGTGGTGTCCAAATACCTTGGAGTGGAATCTCCTTTCTTGAAAGAGGTTTATTTTTTTTCTTTGTCACTTTATTTACATCAGCGTGCACTCACAAAATAACTGTGCCCAGAGTAGTTACTGGACTATACATATTTTAATTAAATGTACTTTTCCCATCTAATTTTATTACTTAAGTTCAACATAAGGGTCCCTTTTGATCCAGAGTTTGAGTCAGTGTGAAACAATTAAATAACTTAGTCTGAAGTTCAATGAATGCAGACAAACAGTATCTGTTTATTCAGTTATTACATATCGAGTTAAGGGGGACTTCTAAATAAACATAATGTATTTATTCAAGTGACTATTATTCAAGTGTTATACATAAAAGTAATGCATTTCAAATTATTCTGTCTCTGGTAATATATGACACTCCAAGTTATTATATTTTTTCACATTGAACCTTTACATTGAACTTGTGTGAAAGTCTAATTGAAATCGTAAACACTACTGACTGTTCATCTCTTTAGCAGAGATATGCAGCAGCTGCTTCAGTGAACTGATGCGATGGCTTCTTGTGTGTGTTTCAGGTGCTGTCTGAGCCCTGGCGCCTGTCCACCAGTCAGACCGCAGTCCAGCAGATGGAGCTGTTTGACATGGTCAACCACCCAGAGTACGTCTCCTGTGGAGGGGGCTTTGGACCGGTCAGTGCTGCCCTCTGTACTTCAGTCACATTAAGAGCCATTTAAGCAGAAGTAAAAGCCGATTTGTTCATTTAACAACGTATTTCTACTGGTTTTGTTATGTAACTGCATTGTAAGTGGCTCTAGTTGTCTTTCTTTCAGTGGAAACGGCTCCTTTTTAATTGCTGTGCAGTTTCAGTTCTGAAGGAATTATACAGTGGTTCTGCTTTGTTTTATTGATACTCATTAAGCAGCCACAAGGTTAAATATTGTTTGCATCTGTTTCAGGTGGCTGATGACGGTTATGGGGTGGCCTACAGTGTTTTGGGAGAGGACGTGATTAACTTCCACATCTCGTGCAAGCACTCGTGTCCAGACACTGTGAGTTTAATGAAAGCAGTAATTTTACGCTGCGTAAGAAGAGTGAATAAAATAAACTTCTCAATTTCGGGGACACCCTGCTCCAGGACTGGATTTAAATGTAGAGCTGCAACAATTGATTGATTAACTGATTAGTAGTCAACTACTAAAGTATCAATGATTCTGATAATCCATTAGTCATTTTGAATCATTTTTAAAGAAAAAAATATTAAAATGATTTGTTTCCAGTCTCTTCCAATTGAATATTTTCTATTTTGTTTACTCGTCTGTAAGAGCAAACTGAATATCTTTGAGTTGTGGACTAAACAAGACATTTGAGGACGTCACAGGAAACACTGATTGACATTTTTCACCATTATCGGACATATATAAACCAAACAACTAATCGATTAATTGAGAAAATAATTGGCAGATTAATCAACAGTGAAAATAGTCATTAGTTGCAACCATGTTTTTATTTGTATGTTATCAGGGCTCCAGGGTGCAACTGTTTTGGTCGTACATGCACTCAAAAATCTGTCTAATGCAACTAAATATATTCATTAGTTGCACCAGTGCGCCTGCAATTTAGCAGTTTATTTTTGAAACAATTGAGGTTGTTGCCATTTCTTGGTTGCGTGTCCTGTGATTTAGTAATACATGAAGGAAAACCTTTATTCCTGTTTGCAATCATTTACATTATCTGTTAAGAAATGAAATTAAAATGTATTATGTCAATTATGGGCTGGTGCACCTAGATGAAGTTAGTCTGGAGCACTCGGGAATGCATTACATATTTTAAAGTTGCTTCCATTAAGAAAGACTAGACAAGATGTTTGTGTTTTCTGTCATCAAGATGTATGCATGGTCTTTTTAAATTATGATTTTTATTATTTCTGTACAGTTGGGTTTGAACTTTACTCAAATATTAAGCGTATGAAGGTGTTAAACTGAGCTTTACAGCCTCACTGTTTAAAAAAAATCTAATAAAATCAACAACAATAACAACACATTTATGTTTCGAGCACAGCTTTTTTCACCTTGAGGTTGTGAAGTTTATGAAATGCAAATACATTTTTTTTTCTCCCTGCCCCATTTATATCCTCACTCTTTATTCTGTTTTCCTTCCAGGATGCGCATAAGTTCGGTGCTCAGATCAGAAAAGCCCTGCACGACCTGCTCCAGCTGCTGAGCCCCAACCAAAAAGAGCCCACCAGGACAGAAAAGACACGGCCGGAGGTCAAGAAAGACCTGTAGGCGCTTTACTCAGGTGAGAACGGATGCTGAAGGGAAAGTGGGCCAGCATAAATGTTACACTTTGAAGTGAGGAAAGGAAGTTTTTTTCCTCATGCGCTGTGAGAATTTTATAGCCAGCCAGATGATATTAAAGACACAGCTCCATGGGGAAACTGATATAATGGAGGTGTTGTTTTTTTTTTTTTTTTTTTTACTGATTTGCATCTGTATTTGTGTATGTATACTAGCTGTGTGGAAAGTGTGTGAGGGAAGAAACAAATTCTAAAGTGTCATTCAAGGACAGTACGGTTTATTGGTTTAGTTTAGTTTCAACAGTCAAACCATTGAAAAAGATGACAGGGTTTGATTATTGTGAAAAAGGACAATATAAACTGCACCACTCAAAGTTAGGGTAGATATTCCTAACACCTCCCCTTATTGCAGGGAGTCATTTAGAAGAATTTTAAGTGTAGTTTTGACACCATTAAATATGCCAAACTTTTTGTGCCACTACTTTTTCTGTTGTTGATTTGTTTGGAATATGTAATTAGAAATGTGTGATACATCCTTGGAGTCTTGGAGCATTAGTATTGAAAGAAAACACGCACGACTGTTGAGGTCTGAATGCAACATTGCTGTAACAGTGACACAGGTATTTTAAAATCTTAGAAGTCTGTGACTTCTCCATGTTTACTCATTCTGTATAAATCTGCTTTCTATACAAACACATGATTGTAATGCTGTGCTGAGAGTGCCAGGCTGTTACACATGTAGTGAAATGACATGGCTCTGTTAGACTCATAGTTTGGCATTACCGTTTGACTGGTATTATTATTCAGTGCCAACTTTTATGTCATGTTTTCAAACTGTACATACAAATACTGTAGGTCAGTTTATCTCTCAGTGGTCAGTAGGCATTTCAGACTTAACCAAGTTTAACTGTACTGTAATGAACCCCAGTAATTTTATTCTATAAATCTGTTTATTTTATTTCTATCACTGTGTTATGAAACAAGCACCATAACAATGCAAGCTATAGTAATGGACACATTGTGCAGATATACAGTGTCAAGCAGTGCTGCGGGCCAGATGTGGATTAGATGTCATTTGACAAAGGATGATGCAGATTCCTTTTATTCTCCGTTGATTATTGCCTTTTTTGTTTTCACTCCGGATCAGTTGAGCTTGTCTTATTGTATTGCTTTTGTCAGCCTTTTTTAATGCATTATTACGAGAGAACATAAAGTCATTCTTAAAGAAGTGTGTGTCTGTTTGTTGCTTCGCATTTAGCATCGCACTCCTACAGTCAGAGTCACAACGGACAGAACCAGAGACGCTACATGTATTTATTTATTTATTTTTTCACACAGTCACATTCTTCTTTTCAAATCTCAGTGCCTACATTAACCAAAATGCAACTCTTCAAGTCTATACACATTGATTTTTCACATATGCAGTAGAACTCCCCGACACCTGTAAAAAGACTTTAATGTTATAAATCAGCGGAGTTCCCCTTTAAAGGTGAAGTATGTTAGAGTTGGCCACCTGTCGAAGCAAGGTCACTCCAAGCTGGGAGTAACCGCTAACTGCTAGCTGTAGCTGCCGTTAGCTAGCTCACTTAGCCGTGCAGCTAGCGGTGCAGACTGGGACCTTAGAGTGATTTTTGCAAGACAGGATGAGCTGAGGCTAGCTGGTTAGCATGCTAATTCAGTAGATATCTCTACAACACAATACGTAAATGTATTTAATGTTATCACATTTTAGTCCATTTTTTTAATGATTTAAAAAACATTCATAAATAATAATCAGCAGGATAAAGCACACCTACTGTTGGTCAAAAAGAAATGATGGCGAGTATAAAGCATTGATAACATAATAAAGAAATGTTATATTGCACCTCATCAACACAAAAATGATATCTGAGTATTTAAATTGTCCATACAGACGTTCAGGAGTAATTCTACCGTCTTGTTTGGCACTGCAGGTTTCACTCTTTTTTCTTAAAAATCCTCCCATCTGATTGGACTCTCCATTGAACCCTGGCACCCTCAAACCTTTTTTGGATCTATGTAAGAAAGACAAAATTAGTATTTCAAACCACACCTTAATTCAATTAGAGTAGTTGGTCTGTTACTATGATAGTGGTGTGTATACACTGGTGGTGTACAACCTCTTGATCTCCCTGCCAGTGTTTCGAGAGAGCAACATTAACTTACTTGGGTCAAAATGGCTTCGCTCGTAGATGAATCACCGAAGTTTAAGGACGAATCTGACTTCAGTTCCAGCCTCACGATGTGCCTCCACGTGACTGCTGTGGTTAAACAATCAGAAATAAAACATTACCCCAAGCATGCATTTACTTTTCTTTTCATTCAGCCTGTACATGTTGCTTACCATTATAGCAGTAGAAGGGAAATGAGTTGCCACACCCTCTGTCCCACAACGTCTCGTAATGGGTGTCATACAAAACACACTGTCCATCATTATTTGGCTGACTGCTCGCCCAGTATCTGAAGGAACTGTCGCTCTGGTCCGACCATTTCCACTGATCTCTGAACAAACCGATCCAGAATGTGGTCGTCGACGGCCCCGTTTCGTTAAGCATTTGCTGTAAGGCCTGATTTTCGGTCTGGCTGCTCACACTGGCCAAGTCGTGGTAATTCTGTCGGCAGTACTCCTGGGCGTTCCTCCAAGACTTCTCTTCAAGAACAACATGCATCCTACTGGACCCCTCACCTGTGAATATTGCAAAATGTACTGAAAAGATTAACTTGTTTTGGGAGAATGGAAAAAACACGTGTAGATCTGGTTCAAGCTTCTGCATACACTTAAAGGTGCAATACGGAGACATACCAGTGATTTACATTGCTCTTTCATTGAATGGGTGAAGAAAAAAGATGGTAAAAATAATGGTCTCAATAAAAAACTTCAAAAATGTTGCAGTTCTCATATTTAATTTACAAATTCCTGCCCATCTAATGCTAATTTTCCAGTTCATTCTTTTATTTTAGGTGTCAACTAAAACGTGTTTTAATGTTCCACATTATTTTTCTCATACGGTCCATTTCTGCAGCACCTCTATTCACCCTCTGTCAAAACACCTAATTTTAGTGTTTCTTTAAGTGGCTGAGGGCGGTGCCCGTTTCATTGTGACATCACAACCTTACAGGAGTCCTGACGGCTCATTTAGAGGCACCGTTTCTGAGTTATGGGCTGTTTGTATTGCTCCGTGTATTAAGAATTTTGATATTTGCACAATATTTATTTAGCAGCTAGACCGCTGCACTTACTCCTTTATAGTCAAAGAGGAAATAGAAATCTCCCTTTCTACAATATGGGACCTTTAAAGTGATTCTCAACCCATAACTGATCACACACATCCCCTGCAGGCGTAAAAAATCATTAGATCTTCTCGGAAATTTGCTTTTGTTACCAAGACTTAGATGAAAAAATGGATACTATTATCAAATTAATTTTGTCTGAATTATACATAGGTGATATAATTATTATATGAGTGAGCTTTACCGATGCTGGTTGGATTATAATATTACCTCTGGACTGTGCCAGGCTAACTGTTTCTTTTCGCAAAGTTAATCGCCTAAAGCTCGTCAAGTAAGTGAATAAGACCATGCATCTGAGCATCAAGAGGATGAGCGACATCACTCAAGTTTGCTCCTAAATAGAGGAAATGAATGTGCTCTTCCTGTCCAATTGTCACATGAAAGCCATTACCTTCCTGACAGACAAAGGGAAGGTTTGCTCCACAGGATGCACTGAGCCATTTCCCATCACCCCTCATGCCTCCACAGTTGTGAGAGGAATCAGGTGGACTGGCCCAGTTAGTGTAGTCGGTGGTCTGAGCCTCTCCCACAGACCACATCCAGGACCCCATCGCACCCTTTTCCAGACCAATCCAGATATTTCCTCCCACACCACTGGCTGCCGCCATCTTCACCAGCCTCTTCATGTCATCTTGGTTGCCGACGGAGGCGAGGTCAGTGTAGCTGTTTCTGCAGTAACTCTGGGCCTGGGTCCATGTCTTTGCCTCGCTTATCAGGTGATACTCTCGATGAATGGGTGAGCACAAAGTGACACAACCTGCAGAGGGACACCCACCGAAACATTTAATAAAGCAGGCATCGTTATTCTAACAGTGTCTATTTTAATTGAACACAATTATTTTGGTCATTTTACACAAAGAAACTTACCTGAAGCCAGCAGCCAGATCACCAGATGGAGCATATTTCTCCTAGGGTATAAAAAATGAATGTTAGACTCCTCTCAGTGCAGGTCCAAGCTTCTTTGAGTTGAATTTACTTAATTGATTTAAATAAACACATAACAACAAAATGAGCAGAGGATTTTAAATCACTGCCTGTTCGAGTATCTCAGGCGACCTTGGCTCTGCAAGTGGTCGTTTAGTTTGCTTACGCCTCTGGTGGATGTTTTGACTACATTTGCCTTCATTATGTTATCTTCTGAAAATAATGAGGCCACAATGGGATTACTACGTATTGAATGAATAAAAAAAAAAAACTTAAAAAACCTTAGTTCATACCACTAATGTCTGTGTTTTTTTGTATTATTACCATATTGTAAATATTAAAATTCTGAGTGTCTGGCTTTCTTTACTAAAACTACATATTGCCCCTTTAAGAAAGAAATGACAAAACATTCTAGTTTATATAATTTGAAACACAATATCTTTGGGTTTTTGGGCAGTTGGTATGACAAAGACGTGAATATGTCATCGTATCGGTTAATGGAAATAAAATTTAATAAAGAAAATGGTCCGAAGAATGGTTATTTTCAGTCCTGATGTACTCTTTGACACATTTGATGATATCTGTACATAATAACAAAAAACTAATGAAGCTGTAAATTAGCATTATTAGTCCCTTCTGTGTTTTGCAAATAATTACACATTACATTCTATTAATAACTCTATTTTGTAAATCGTTCTTAATATTTTTCTCACCTTACGCTCGGATGTTTCCTCGTGAGAGATGCAGTTCACTTCTGCAGGTTGTTATTCTTCCTTTATGTTGCCTCAAAGGACCTCATGGAAACGCTGTTTGCATATGACATTCACAAGGGTTTATTTGCATTTCGCAAAAATCTGCTAATGCTGTTAGGACAGGGTGAGAGAAATGTTTACGATGTCTTCTTTTTAATCACAACCTTTACAGTTAGATAAATGGCTGTTGTGGTTGTTCCTCTTTTTCCACTGACTAGTTAATAAAGACTCACATTGCCTCGTTATTCTCTCTTTTCCGTCTTCTGTTTATCTTGCGCCACCTGTCTTTTTGTCTCCCGTTTCAGCGGTGAGGTCAGCAGCAAACCCCTCACTCATTATCCTGCCTGTCAGACTTCAGCTTATGCTCTCAAAAGCCGCCAATAATCCACATACAGTCCCTGTCCAATCTTTTCTAAATCATGCCCCCTTACCAGCCCACCTCACACACACACATTGTAGCTGAACACACTTCTCTCTCACTCCAGAGGACCCCCCCCCCCCTTATATAAAGCTCTGTCTCCCCTCTATCTGTTACTCCACTTGTTTTCATCATCAGTGAACTTCCTTCACTTTTGCTCTTCAGGTACGTTGCTTTGACTCTTCCTCCAAACTGAATCGACATTTCTCTTCTTGTACAAAGCTTTGGTGTGTATATATATATTCATGAAACATGAGACCATGTGGAAGCAGTTCAGTAGTTTCTGCCCATCTGAGATATTTGCAGTCCGTCAAAAAGTTGAAGCCATCAAAGCAGCTCAGGCTTTTCTTAACGCAGGAAATGTCTTCCATCACTTTTATCAGGCACAATCTTTAAGTGTCATGATTAGCAGCAGGCTACTGTGGTCGAGATGTAGATCTACGATTTTCAGTTAATGTGCACAAAATTAGGTTTGATTACAGAGTGTGGTTAATGAACTGTAACCATTTTAAATAACATTGTTTGGTGACTTCCAAGACTGTTAAACATTTTGTCAAAGTATGGATCAAACAGTAACAAAAAGGATCACTCATATAATGAATCTATAGAGAACTATCTACAGGTCTTCTCAGCGCTACAGAGATTTTCAGCATCTTCAGGCTTATTGTTTTAGTTTTCTGGCTTGAAGCAGCTTTAAAGGGACAGTTCACCTCAAATCAAAAATACATATTTTTGTACATGTAGTGCTATTTATCCATCTAGGTTGTTCTGGTGGGAGTTGTTGAGTTTTGGAGACATCAGCTTTATATTCTCTTGAATATGATGGAACTAGACGGCACTTAGCTTGTGGTGCTCAATGTGGTATAAAAAAAAACAAAAAAAAAACTCAACAGCACTGTCTTTCTCGAAATCATGACCCAGTTACTCAAGATAATCCACAGAGTTAGTCTTGAGCCATTTTATGCTAGCTTGTTGATACTGATAGATAGTAAGCATAGCTGAGCATTTAGCAGCTAAAGGGGTTGGTGGAGACCAAAAATGGAGCTAAAAGGAGAGTAACTATTTCATCAGGCAGCCAGAAGCAAAACTCCGAATGAATGCTAATGTTGCTCTTGTACTGCTTCGTGTGTAAAGGCCGGTGTTTTGCTAACAAAACAAACAAAAAATCAGCTGCACTTCTAACATTTTAAAATGCGCAAAAAATTAACTTTAAACAAATTAAATTGGGGGATGATTGCTCCTAACAGAAATGTATAGATGTCTTGTGTACAATTTAACAGAGGCCTTTTAGGCCCTGCAGTATTACATATCTTTGGCAACTCTGGGATGTTCCCTTAATTACATAAAAAATTCAGTGGGCTCTCCTCCAAAACATAACATTATAATCTGTGTTTGAACACCACTGGGTGTTGATAAAGGTGTATCATATCTCTGAAATTCGGAACGCTCTCTCGTGACAAGCTATTCTCGGTGCCCTTGGCCTCTCCGTCCGCCTGCATGGCGGTCCGTTTAGCCAGAAACATCCAACAGTGAAGCAATGTGATGAATTCCTCTCCCAATCCCTCATCTGCCTTTTGTCCATGTGCCCGTGTTTACTCAGAATCGCATGCTCATGCTCTGAGATCTTGGCTAAAAACTGGCTATGAAGGGATCTGAGGGACTTTGGGGAGCCTCAGTGCTTTGTCTACCACGTTAATACACTCAAAGACGGGCAGTCTCTGGGAGGGCTTCCGGCTATTTGCATTGGAAATAGTGTTTTTTCTGTTTGTTCAGTTTAAGTGCAGCTCATCAGACTGTTTTGCCTTTGTGAGATTATAATACTGTATCCCCTTCAACAAGTCACACTGAAATACTTATATAAACGGCTGCAGTTATGGTTAGGAATGCTAAAATATGTATGGGTCCCCACACACATTTAGATATTCCCTCAGTTCAGTGAGACAACAAGTAGATCAAATGATAATAGAGGACTTGGCTGGTGTTAATAGCAGCCGGCCGACCAGCTTTATCTCTCCATCCCACATTCTCTCTTGTAAATCAAATTAATAAAGAGGGATTGGCCAGCTGATACCTCGCTGTTATCTTGGGTAACAGGACACTGCTCTGGCCTATAGTCCCCCCAGCCTCTTCTATTCCTAGATCATTAGCTACAAATGGCCTTCCCTTTAATCTTATTCTTTGAACAAAAGCGCTGACCCCACTGACACCCATGGCCCTCTCATAAGTCATGATGTTTGTTCACAATTTGTATTTTTTGACCTCAGGAGACAGGAGCTTATAGTGCTATTAAAACTCAGCCATCTGGAGTCGCATGCAAACAATTCATATACAGTAGGGCGCATTATTGAAGTTAAACTGAATGATCTCCTTTACTGAAACATTATATTTAAGTTTGGAACTTTTGTTAAACAGCTAAATTCATTTCCCAACATTTTCCAGTGCAGTTACTATAAAGGCGTCATAAATACCATATTGGCATACAGCGGCCATTTTCCTCTGATGCCATGTTGCTTTGCTCTGAAATATAATATATGCAGAGTTTCACTTTCCATTGCCTTTTTCTGTTGCCGATCAATTAGGAAGCGGTGAAATAATAACAATTTCTGAGATTCCCCAAATTCAAACAATGTTCAGCCTGGAAGAGAGCAGTAAGACATTTGAACGTCCCATCCTAAAGTTTATTTTTTTACTCTTTTTAGCAGAATTACATTTAAAGAAAATCATGAACAAACAACATAATATGAGACATGTCAAATATTGGGCTAAAGCTGTTTATAACACTGGTGAAATTTCTTATATTTATGTTTTTGATTTCAGTGTCATCATGTCTGACTTTGAAGAACATGGGTGAGTCAATCCGGCACTAGCTACCTTATTTCTCATTTCATTATACATCATATAGTGTTTAGATGTTGTTGTTGTTTTTTTTTGATTGTGTGTCTGATTTATACTTTCAACTCTTTTATTTTATGTAGAGGCCACCAGGAGGGTAAGAACATTCACTTATTATCAGTTCAACAAAGCAGCAGTTTCATATTTTCTCTTAACTCAATCAGTCTGTCACTCTTTCTTTTCTCCAGAAGAGGATGAGGAGCAGGGAGAGGGAGGTGAGACTGTGACACAGAGCTATGTTGATTTCATTGAACTGTTGTTTTTCTTTATGCCTCTTTGCCTATTAGAGTTAAACTTGTATTTATTTTATCTGGTCTGTGGTTTGTAAAAACAATGAACTGATTCACTCTCTCAATGCTGCTCTGGCTGTCATGTTGAAGAAGAACGGCCCAAATACAAGTAAGCCGAAAGGGGAATACTCAGTATTAATAAAGTTAGATTTTTCCAATAAATGCATCTCAGAGAAGTAAAAATGAAATTATTTTGTGACCTGTCCTCATGTTATTTTACAGGCCTTTGGTGACACAACTCGCTGCCCCGAAAATCCCTGAGGGGGAGCGGGTGGACTTTGATGTATGTTCCCTAAAGGTTGTTATTAAAGCAACAATTGAATGATTCTAACACCAAAAATAACATTAAAAAAATCCTGATCCACTGGTTCCTGTTAGGATATCCACAGGAAAAGGATGGAGAAAGATCTTCTGGAGCTGCAGACTCTAATTGATGTCCATTTCGAGCAGAGGAAGAAGGAGGAGGAGGAGCTCATTGGACTCAAAGACAGGATCGTAAAAGCCTTTTTATATGCTGTTTTCCCATTTATTTGTATGAAATGGAGACATGTTGAATATTCAGAATAATAGAGCTTAAAGAGCCATGTGTAAACCTCCAGCTGGCATGGTGTCTGTGTTGTAGGAGAGCCGCCGGGCAGAAAGAGCTGAGCAGCAGCGTGTGAGGGCTGAAAAAGAGCGCGACAGACAGACGCGGATTGCGGTAATTAATGTTGTGTTCCGTATGTTGTTTAATCCATGCACGTCAATAATCTGCTTAGATCGCAATATCATGACCCTACACACTATAAAAAAAGCTATTTATATCAGAGAAAGTGCAGTAATAAGCTGAAGGTTGCTTCCTCAGGAGGAGAGACAGAGGAAAGAGGACGAGGAGGCCAAGAAGAGGGCGGACGATGAGGCCAAGAAGAAGAAAGTGCTCTCCAACATGGGGGCTCACTTTGGAGGGTTCCTAGCCAAGGTCAGACAAATACATCCGCAAGTTTGTAGACTTCATGCGCCTCATACTCCTTGAAAGCGGGTTTTGCTTCCTGCAGGTAGAGCAGCGGCGAGGCAAAAGGCAAACTGCGAGGGAAATCAAGAAGAAGACTCTGGCAGAGAGACGCAAGCCTCTGGCCATTGAGAACCTGAGAGAGGACGGTCTGAGGTCAGTTTAAAGTCCATTTTTATAAAGATTTTAAAAAGGGGGTGTACTTCTGTCATCTCAAGGTGTTAATGCTGTTGTGTTTTAGAGAGAGAGCCAAGGAGATGTGGGAAAGTATCTACCAGCTGGAGTCTGAGAAATTTGAATTGACTGAGAAGATGAGGAGGCAGAAGTATGAGGTGGGCCATTTCACTGAGAATTCACAACACTAGTTTAAAAAAAAAAAAAGGCTCATTTGTGACGTCAGAATGCGTTTCCTTTCCAGATCAATGTCCTCCTGAACAGAATCCAACATGCTCAGAAATTGTGAGTCAGCCTGCTCGTCTCAAACTACACAACTCCTACGCCCAAGGAAAGAAAAAAAGTAGCGCACTGTAGAAAGGCACTTTGCATAGCTTATGCATGTGACAAAAGCAACTTATTCACAGGAAATATCAAATTCACAACTCTGAAACATTTGCAACAACAGGATGCATACATTCAAGATATGAATGCAGTGTGATAGTGCAGTAAGAGAAATACTTCCCTTTCTATCTCCAGCCAGTCACAACTACTGCTCTTTTCTGTGTGGACTGCAACTCTTCATAATCGCCTATTATTTTTCTTGTGTCATTGCAGCAAAAAGGTCCACGGTAAGGGGAAGGTTGGAGGACGCTGGAAGTGAACAAGTACGGGACGCAAAGGGAAGACAGTTCACTAGTTTCAGAACAAGATATAAGCAGATCTGCAGTGTTTATCACCTACTCTAGGAGAGATAGAAAATATTTCTGTGTGGCATTTATTGAAATACATCCATTCACAATTGTATCTGTAATCATTAAAATGCATGTATACATAAAGTGGATGTTATATCAGTGTCATTCAAATTGGAAATAAATTCTGATTCAAACAGATGAATGCTATATGAGGCCACAAACGGATGGAGGCGACATGTAAGAATTCTAGTTAAAAACATTCATAGTTAGCTGCATGGCTAACTGAGCCTAGCCTGGAACTTGCTAAGGTAGTAGGCGGTTACCCTGGTGATATGATGCCTCCTATTTGTTTTGATGATGAAACTGATTCTTACATATTGCACATTTAACTTCTCTACAAAGGAAAAATAAATCCTTGCTTAAGATCTTGTAAAATGTCTGAGCTGTGAAGCAAAGTCACCTTGACTGTCAGTCTGTTTCATACTGTAAAAGTAAAGCTGCTGACAATGGGAGCAGAGCTCTGCTGATATTAACCACCTTTACTTCTTCTTCTGTGGTATGAAAACAGCATGTATGTCATCACTCTTCCCCTCATGCCAAGGCTCAAATCCACCCTCGAGAGCGATGCTTGCCACTTTCTTTGCAAAGCCTTCCTCTTGCTCTTTGTTCAGATCCAAAATGTACCTGAGATACACAGCGACACACAAATGCAAATACATGCGGTTACAATTAAATGTGGTAATTATAGCATACGCAAAGGCAAATACTCTGCACTTGGGAATTACATAGTCACTGTACTCTTGGTGACTGTACTGTCACCATGGTAACAAGCTCAGTTACTATAAAAACCCTCACTTGGCCAACTCCACGACGAGCACAGCGTCTGGTGCTGCAATCTGTCTCATCGCCGGGCCCAACTGGTGCACGCAGCTTCACAGCAGCGACAGAGAGGGAAACAAAAGCACAGAAATGAAACATGATCATACCAGTAGTCTGCTGATGGGGAGACTGGGCGGTGAATGGATCCTATTTTAGGTTTAGTTACTGTATCTATATTAAAGAAAATATGGATTATTTACTCAGTAAAATTATCTTTGTTGTAATTAGAGGAAAAAGCTCTCACCTTGCAGAGAAGTAGATGGTGTTGAAGAAGTGGGAGTATTTCTGTTTATCTGGCAGCTTGTGAAGTGAATCCATAGGCAGGAACGTCACAGAGACTCTATTAAGATGTATCAGGTCTAAAGAGGATTTTAGAAAATTCAGTTCTAAAAAACATCTCGTTTCATTTGTTTTCCTTTTTTTGCTGAACGTCAGAACAGTCTTCAGAGGGACGGGAAGTCATCGACCATACATACTCTTGAATATGGAATTTAAAACAGACTGAAACCAGATTCAACATAATCAAATCCGATCTTTCACCTCAGCCTAAAACCCTTTCACTCTGAGTTAAACAGCTTTTGTTCTCTATGAGCTGCTGTTCCTCTTCTCACCTGCACCGCAGTGACAACCATCTGCAGCCACAGACCAGCTAGTGTTAAATAGCCATTTACCATTGATAGTGACAGATTTTCGGTCACTCTGTGGGGATGGCTCCTTTGCCTCTGTGTCTGACTGAGAGGTAGTGGGGCAGCCCCGTCTACTGGACAGGGACTTGAACAATGCCTGTACATTGACAAATGAGATTTCCCGCGCTGTCTGTGGATGTGAGAAAAAAGAAGGAACTTACTGCTTCTGTATGATAAAAGGAAGTGGAGGCATAATTATAATCTAAGAGGCTGTTTACACCCAGCATAAACATCTATGCTGGGTGATCCAACACAAGTCGACAGCTCAAAGTCCACAAATTCACACCTGGCTTTAGAATGTGTCTCAACATGCTCCTTGAGTGACCACGTGATCGGATTTCACTTCCCTGCTCTATGTGCAAATAAACAAGAAAGTTGCTGAGAAAAAGAGATACAGTGTTTTTTTCAGAAAGACAGAATTATATTAATACCTAATATTTGTTGAATTTACAAGAAGGCCCAAATAATAAAGAATGTAATTGCTGCTTTTACTGACAGGTAAGGAAGTCCAAACAAGTATTTTGCATTACAGTGAAGAGAAAGGAAATCAGACAGCTTGTTTTGTGTGTACAAAAAATTCATTTTGCCTGTAGTTGTGGCTTCTTTTTGTTGTTTTGCAGAGAAGGTCACTTGTGTAGGTTGTCAATCTGTATTGCCCAGGACACATTCAAGTGAACACTGCTAAAAAAATGTGGTTATACTTGGCCCTGAACACCTCTGAATGTGGCCTGAGTGATCAGATCTCAATAGGTCCTTGATGTGTCTTGGTTGGTCTTGAGCTGTTCACTTGTGGTCGGATCAACCAAGACGTGTGTAAATGCCAGGTGTAAACAGCCTCTAACATGTGGCACCACTACTGTACGTCTCACCTTAATGTGTTGCCCATTCTGTGTCTTCAGCAGGCTTTTGTCGTCAGTTTCAATGCCAAAGGCGAGGTAAGGACTGGAAACAATGTCTCCCCAGTAGCCCCTGACAGCCACTTTGTTCCCTCTCTGTCCCAAAACATACATAGCATATATACATACCTTTATCTCATCTTATTGCTGCATCACGTGGAAAGGTCATGTAGGAAAACAGGCGAACACTAACCTGACTGAAAACTCTTGAAGAGAGCAAACTTGGATTGGTCATTTGGTAGACACCTTCCCTCATTTCGAATGCCAAACCCCGCTCCCTCCACTGCACGTATTGTTGTTTGTTAATGACACCACACTGCAGATAGAGAGTCAGAACAAAAAGCATGTCCATCCCTTTTTGCAACATCCAAATATCCATACTTTTTTTTAAAAAAATGGGCAAATTTGGGGAGCACATTTTAATCAACATTCAAAGGAAAATACACCAAGTATTAAAATACCCCTTTTTGGTGCAGTTTCATTGTAAGGTCCCAATCGAAGCAGCCCATCTTGGAGTTGTAACGTGTTCCGAGGTGCTGCCTGACCCGATGATCCCAGGCTCTGGACATTGAGATAGACGATGAGGACTGAGGCTGCATCCACAACTTGAATATCCTGGCCAGCTCATCTCTCTCTTTGAACTGCAGAAAAATAAATGTTGATTATGAAATTAGGAGACTTCTGGTTTATTCATGGAGCTCTAAGACAGCTTTGTTTTGTCCACTATGTACTGTAAACCAAGGCTTTTACATGGATTTAACTGGAAACACAGATAATGGGCTAGTTTAACAACCTTGAGAAGAGTCGTGTTTAGACAGGGGTGTGTGGGCGTCTCCAGTGCTTCAGTAACAGACAGAGAGAGCTGTGATGCTGCACATCTCAGCGTCTCCTCCGTCTGACTGCGGATCTCACTGTTCCCAAACACCTCCAGGAAAACCTCTGTTTTCTCTGAAAATATAAATGAAAAAACATGGAAAAATAACCAAAATGTTTAGCATTATTAATATTATTAATTTCACAAAATCCCACGCACCATTATGTCCCATGCCTTCCAGGGGCATCAGAGCCAAGTAGAGGAGCAGCAGCTGTCTAGCCACTACCTCCATGCTGTTTTCTATCACCCACACCTGCAGTAGAACAGAGAGAAGACGTTTGTTCACAGTATAGCAATTTGTTCTCAGGGGTCACACGACTTCACATTTAGGGGGACTCACATGGAGGCTTTCTTCGTTCTGGAAACCAGCAACGGTCTTCAAAATATGTCGTGGGTCAGCACTGCCAACCAGCAAAACATTGACCTCCCCTTCAGGTCTTGCAGGGCCTGGGCACAGAGAGAGAAAGCATACGCTAGCTCCAACACACTATACATCCAGGGCTGTGTACTTAACCTCAATGCTTTGTTAGTACCGAAATTTGTCTATAGCACTTGATTATAAAAGTTGGAATTTAATCTATGGTCAGATTTGTAGTATCGACTTTTAGTCTGATACTTAAATGATGTATAATTCATTATGTTGTCATAGTTTTAGACTGTGTTATTATGTGCTTTTTTAACAGCTGTTTCTGTGTAATAATCATTAATGATAAAAGGAGTTTGGCTCTCTAGTTCTTGACTGAAAAAAAGGGAAAAAGTAAGGTACTGTGAAACACCTCAACGCATATCCAACTTTAATTATAGAAACACTGTATTGTTAAGTTCAATGGCCTTGCAGTAGATACCAATAGGATATTATTAGGGACTGTCAGTGTTTCTGTTTTGAGTAGGAAGTCAAAGTTGAGACCATAGTTTGGTTAAACAAATATGTTAAGCCAATTTGTATATCTAATATATTGCAGACAGACTGTGTCAGTGTTCATGAGGGATTTGTCTGCTTTGGTGTACAAGTCAAATTCATTCAAACTCATGTTTGTTTCTGCTGCTTTAACTATTAAACATTATTTGCCTGTATAACATAAAGCCTGTAAAAATACCCTACTATAAAATACAGTGATGGAATGTGGCATTAATTTTTGAGGTACCTGTACTTTACTTGAGTATTTCAAGTTTCTTGTACTTTATACTTCCATTCTACTACATTTTGGAGGCAAATATTTTACTTTTTACTGACGACATTAATTTAATAACTTTAGTTACTAGTTACTTTTCAGATTACATGATGCATCGGAGCCAAATGAGAGCGTGTTTAAATTTATTTATACTACCCACAATCAGATTTTTTAAAAAGACACTGATTCCAGAAAAAGTACTTTTACTTGTACTTTTCAAACGTACGTATGTTTAATATTAGATACTTTAAGACTTTTACTCAGGTACTATTTTTCTGAGTAACTTTCACTTTTTACAATAGTAATATTTTAACACAGTATCTTTATTCTTACTCACTTGTGACTTTCTGGTACTCTATACAACACTGATAAAATACTCCATTACAAGTTAATTCTTGCATTCAAACTTTTACAATATAAAAGTGACTTAATGTGTTCAAAATGGAAGTACACTTTAGTGCTTCATTATCATATTATTGAATCATTTCTGCATCCACATGCAAGTGGTACTTTAATGTTGTAATTGGTCGAGGCTGTGATATATATAACGCCTTCACATAGCCTGCTGTTATCTCCTTGTATCTGTATTTCTAAATTTGATGCCTATTCACTCTGGTGTTTTCTGCTCATTACTGCTAATGATCTTGTGTGGCCTGCTCTCTTCCCGGTCACCACGGTGGAGAGGAGGTTGTGTGGCCCGGGCACCACTTGCAGATGCCTTGGCCTGCTCAGTCGTCCTCCTGGATCCACACACTTTACATATATCATATAAATTGGATCAGATATTCTTTTTTAATGCAATTAGTAACTTGTGCTTTTGTTTTTCTGTTCTGTTCATGTGACATCTATTGCCCTCTGTGGCTCTTCCTTAGGTTTCTTCCATCTGTTTCCACTGTTAAAAGGGTTTTGTTTTTTGTTTTTCTGCCCACTGAGGCAATGTGATTGTGATTTTGGGCTATTTGAATCAAACTGATTTGATTTGATAACTGTTAGGCAGTTTTATATATAGCAATGCAGTGTATTTTATAAAGGGCCTATATGTAATGTATGTGTCAAACAAATGTGGTGTTATAAAAAGCAGAATATTAGAGAGTATATGAGTAAAATGTACGTAAAATGCGTAAAATCATGACTACGCTGACGCAAGTGTGCAATCGGATCGCGCATCCTCGTGCACGTGAGGCTCTCACCCGGACTCAGCAGGTCGCACGCTGGACTGAAGCCCCACCAGGTGACGCAGCCCGCCGCCTCAGACGGCCGTCCAGCGCTCATCCTGTAACATGGACGACAAAACACTCAAACAAAGCCGTCCACCTTACTGTAAGTGGTTCACATCATGACACCCAGTTGTGGTAATATAAATGTCTTAATAGCGCCAGTTTGTTAGTTTGCTTAGTTTAGCTTAGCTTAGCACGAACGTTAACTAACGCTAGCGAACGGTTCTTGTAAAAAAAAAAAAGAGCATTTTATGTTAGCTTAAAATAGACGGTGTTATCCAGACGAGGCACAAAACTGTCTCTAACCTCAATATGGAGATATAACATGACATAAACTGCGACCAAGTTCATGTCATTTAAAGTTTAGTAATGGGGAAAACTCACCTCACAGACTAGTTTATGACAACTGGAGTAAAGTTCGCCGCTAACCGTCCGAACACAAAGTTTGGGTTCTGCTGCTATGGCAACAGTGTCTTAAATGGGGAGGACGGCCGCCATCTACTGGTGAAACGGCGGGAAAAACTTTAATCTCAATTTGTGGTGCAGAACACACAGACACATTCAAAACACTTTTGATAGACATGAACAATAGATCATCTGTAGCAGCCATCGTCATATCATTAAGGTCCAGGTTAACATTTATGGCAAACGGCAACAAAAGTGTCATCTCACATAGTATAATCTAGGTAATCTAGATAGTTGAATTGAATCTAATTGAATTTTATGTATTAAATTGTATTAAAAATCAATAGTTACCGTACTGCCCATTCTCTATGTATCTATTAATTTCACACCCCCTGGTCCATGTATTTCCCAATATCCCCGTGACTCAAGGGTCTTGATTAATTCAGTAACTGCCATTGGAATAAATTTGTTTTTTGCTCATTTGGTATTGGTCGTGGGGTATGTTTATCTCTGACCAGAACTGAGTGACTGGAACTTCAATAAAAGGATGCAGATGGTCAGCCTGCTTAATTTGTTTCTATGAGTTCGTCTGAATGTCCATACCAGCATACATTCACTCAGGATACTCTCAATTAAACACTTGTAAACTAGGGTTTTTTAAGCTTTTGTTTCCAAAGTTTAAAAGATTAATTTTTTTAAAGGTAGTAAATCCGCTGCTTGCCCTTTTTTGATAACATACCATCAGCACATTGGTCCCAGGAGTGCTTGTAATATCAGTACTTTGGTCTTAAATGTGTTCAGGTTCAAATGTGAGGCCTCTCACCAGGCGATGAAGTCAATAAGAACTGGATCATAGTAATATAGCTTCTTCACAGCAGCCCCCTCTTCAAATTTTAAGACCTCCAGATTATTGTAGTGAACCATGGTGGGATAAATGAGCATTCATAATATTCTTCTTTCTCAACAGTCTGAACATCAACTAATACTAACTGAAATAAACCAATGGATTTAATTTGATTAAAGGTAAGAGAGTCAGAGATGCATTGATGGGGAACTGTCCAACAGGGTTTTATTTGCATTTCAAAATATCCAGAGCATTACACCAGGCATTTTAAGGACTCTGTTGCACCACAGCACTACAAAATTACCACAAAAAAGCCTAGTGTACATACCATGACACGTAGAAGCTCTACCATGTATTCAACTGACATTTCAGAAGACAGAATAATTCTGCAGTTCTTTCTTTAAGCATCCAAATTTTACTCTGCCTATGCATAAGCAAATGTAAATGATGCGAATCCAAGAATACAAGTACAGAGTCATATTGGTTTACGTTAAAGGTAAAAAGGGGAGGCTGAGGTTTTAATGAATTCAAAAATAGTATGTACATCACACACACACACACACACACGCACACACACGTACATACATACACACATTTAAACAGGCCCATTTTAAAACATTTGGATTACAGAACACGCAAAACATCAGGATTAACATTAAGCAACATATCAGCAGTATTTCACAATCAGACAAGATGCAAGTCTAGCGAGGTTTTGCTTTGAGTGCCGCATCGACTTCTTCTTCTGGCTGCAGAGTGTGCCACTGGGCGACTGGACGCCTGGGATTGGCAAGCATATCTGACCAGTGGCGCAGGCCAACTCCTGTAGCTCCATAACCCATGAAGGTCTTTCCGATGGGGTCATTGCTCCCAAGTTTATCATAGTCAAACACTGTGATGACGACCTGCACTTTCTGAAAGAAAAAAAGAAAGATTTGTAATCAAGTCACTCCTCATCAACACTTAGTGTCTGTTACATTTTAAAATTGAGAATTGACATAAAGGCACAGCCTACCTGTATCTGCTCAAAGGGGACTTCAAAGCTGAAACTCTCATTAAAGTAAGGGTTGAGCGTGTTTTTCTTGACAGTTGTCTTTTTCTTCTTTATCCGTTTCCCATTTTGCTGTAAGACAATCTTCACATATGGATCTAATGGAAGAGGAAAAGAGGATTACATAGTTGTGTTTAATTTTGTTTGTTTTACTCTGTCATTTGTACGAGGAATTAAGGAAATATCTGAATAATAGGTGACAGGAGTAGTACCTGATAAACCGCCAACATCCATTTTCTTTAGGTTCTTTGCTTCCATGATGTTCACTGTCAGTTTACCAGCAGTGGGTACATACCGTAAAGAAATGCAAATATCGCCAAGTTTTTCTTGCTGAAAGGAAAATATTATGGATTAGTATCATTCCCTATTAAATTAAATCCAAGACATCTTACAAAATTAAGGATTACTGTGATTTCTATCAAGATATCTATCATCCAACATTAACTAAAACAAGGTTTTATGAGAACACAGTATATCATACCTCCTCCTTCTCACCACTCTCCAAGTCTCTCCATTGTTGCATTGGCTGGCCCAAATCAACACTGTTCATGGGAATCTTTATCTCACCGATCATATCATGTTTGGAGAAACGATCAAAGTCAAAAACTTGCAGCACCAAAGTCTTTCCGCCCAACTCTGCATACGGGATCTAGAGAGAAATTGTTAATAAAGTGTTGGGATGAAGAATAGGTTAAGGTAGACAAGGTAATTTTTGTTTAGATAAAACAACATTTGTAGTTCCATACAATAAGACAGCAGTTTAGTGGCAGGAGACAGTCTTTTTGGGGAGGGATACCTTGACAGACGCCATTCAGGGAATGAAAGACTAAAGACGAGGGGAAGTAGAGACATGGGCCAAACTTCTGCCTCATGAGGGTAAAAAGTGATATGTCACCAACAACCTGGAACACCAACACAAGCTGCGACAGAGACATAGAAACAAGAGAGTACAAACAAAACACAGACAACAACAGGTCAATGAAGGCTCAACGTTGGGCACGTGGTACCTTGAAGATGAAAGTCTCGTTGAAGACTGGGCATAAATTCTTGCGCTGAACTTTGGTCTCGTACTTCTTCTTTTTGTCTGGCAGCAAAAACACTTTGACGTAGGGGTCTGAGGTTCCCCCCATGTCCATTGCGGCAAGGTCCTGAGCTTGAAGGATACCCACTATAAGCTTGAGAAGAAAGAGAACAAGTGTCAGAATAACATGAGAAGGGCGTATACATCTCTTTTTGTCAGCTATTTGTTGAGCCTTTAAGTTCTTCTCATTTATATAAATGTCTTTGATGAAAGGGATTTTGTTTTCACACAGGACCTACCTGGGCATCTGTGAAGTTGTAGTCCAACGAGAACTCCAGCTTACCCAACTTCTCTTGTTCTTTCTCCTCTTCCTCCCCTTCCTTCTTCACCTCACCCTCCTGCAAGATAAAAGACATCAGTCCATAACTGGATAATTATCATGAAGATCTGGACCAGGTAAGATTGTACTAAACATCACTCACCTTATCTCCAGCCTCTCCTTCACCTTCCTTTTCCTTTCTGCGACGGCCTGTCTTCCTCTCCCTCACTTTCTTTGGCTTTTTCTTTTTCCCAAAGCATTTTTTGAAAACGCAGAAGATGCAGCACGCCACCAAAGCCAGGACCACCACAACAATGGCTCCCACTGCCCACATGGGAACTGCACAATAAAAAGAGTTGAGTTCACTCATCAGTATGAAGAAAGTGAGTATGCTGATTAAGGTAGAAAGGAGTGGATGTCTGATCTGCTGATGACCTTTATGTTCACAAAAGTAGTAGGACAATTGATTAGATTTTATTTCCAGTTATGAGTTTGGCTTCTCATTATGAAACAAGATAATAGAGATAAAATTATCTCGCTGTATGTGTGTTTTGCATTCATGTTTGTTTTTTTTCATGTTTAGTTCAGCCCACTATGGTGAACTGAGCCATTATTTGCGAGAAAAAACTTGTACAAGCCAGCTGTCACATGGATTTTAATGCACTTATATCTATGCTGTGATGGTACCGTTGCTTGGAGTGGCCAAAAAGGACGAGAGAGTAACTTTTTAGCAATAATACACATCAGATATTAAATAAGTCTTAATACTTTATTTATCATGTTATGTTTTATATTATGATATTACAATTACAAAAATACATTTATTTTTGTTATTAGTTCTTTTAAATTTCCTACATGGGGAAATACACCATCAAAACAAAACAAAACATAAAAAAACAAGTTTAATACATGCATACATGCGTGTCCAGAATCAGTGAGTAATCATGTTACATAATTGTGATCTCAATATTGACCGAAATATTTCGAGTGAATATTTGTGCCATGTTCTTGCTGCACTAAATTGTAGCACGATGGGATAGAAGCCCAACCCTCTAACAACAACAAAACACACATTGTGTTTCAGTCTGATCTTAAAGTAGAAATCTTAACTTTTAAACACAACACTTTCTGCTGAAGGCTCAGTTGTCTCACACATTAGGGTTTTCAAGAGTATTTAGATCTTTCACATCTTGTGATTACAGCAGAAAAATAAAATGGACTGATGTTATACTGGTAAATTGAAAAAAAATCTTGTGCTTTTTAAAACAGCAGACTGGGGGGTTCTTTTCAGCATCTCTAACTTAATGTTCAATGTTTTTTTTTCAAGCACTCTATTATCTAAGGACGGTTTGCTGAGCACACATGTGTCAGCAACACCCTTCACCACAATCTGATAATAACACACTCCCGGCTGGGAGTTGCCCTGTACAACCACAGTTCCCAGCAGTGCAGCTCATCATTAAGTGCCTTACACAAAGCCGCTCAGTAGTGGTTATTAACTGAAGGGAAAACATTTCTCATGCACTTTTTCCACTTTTGACAGGCATGAACTTTGAAAACAGTTGATGTAATGGCCCAGACACAAGCTCATATTCCATTATGTTTATTCCTTATTCTGATAGGTCAAAAAAAATACTCAAATAATGGCTTTGTGAAGGGATTTTCCTCTCATAGCCGCAAGATGCTGAACCTTTAGGTAGCTTGGTTAGGTTCATGAAGCCTGGTTTTGGACATGATAGACCCTTTCACGATGTTAAACACATGTTAGGAAGGATAACTTCTCCCATGTGTGTATTTTTATGTTTTTACTCAGGTCTCAGAAACAACACCAACACTGCAATATCAGATCAGGCAGTGAAGTTGCTCTTGCAAATATTAACCAATGATATAGTTTATTTCAACAGGTAAATGAAGTTATGAGTTTTTATTGTTCCTGCAAACTGTAGAAGTAGCTTACTTGGCAGATGACCAAGCTCATTCATGAACTTTTCCTTCATGTGGTTGTAGTCATGGCCTGGGTGATGTTCTGAATGCGAGTGCTCGTGGTGTTCTGTATGGGAGTGCTCATGATGAACTGGTTCTGTTGCTTCCTCTGGCTCCGGTTCTGACGGCTCCGCAGCCCTCCGGGCTCGGACCCCGACACTGCCGTACCTCATGTCAGCTGTCAAAACATCAGAATCAGTGCAGTCATTCATGTGTTGTTGGGTTTGTTATGCTCTCTGTCATGTTGGCCCCTATAGTGCAAGGCAACACAACTTCATATGTATGCTGTGTAATCTCTATATCCAGGCGTTGCAGTACAGTTGCAGAGCATAGGACATCCATAAGCCAGATGCTCAACATGGCTGACCCTAATCCCTCTGTTACTCTCATTCTCTCGGTCATCTCCCCCGCCCCACAACCCATGCTTTCACGTTTGTCCCATCCCCATTTTTCTCTCGTCAGTGTCTCTGCATGTAACTGGATTAAACTCTGGCGCTACAATATTAATCCAAAATCCCAGATCCTCAAAGCCGAGGATTGAGGGATGTCTCCTCCCTCAATTTTTCTGCCTTTAAGAGTTCTCTGGAATAATGACTGTTGACAAAGGTATTTCAAAGGACCATGGTGAAGATTGAGGGGGAAATCCTGATGTTTTCATTTGTAGTTTTTGTGTATATTTATCTATTTACCATTTAAAATAAGAGAAAAAATAAACATTCCACTTTTTGGAATATAATATACATGAAAAGCAACATTTTTCTGTTAGACTCTTCTTCTTAACGGCAGTTGTCAAATCTGTCTGGTTGCAGCAGCTTTTTAATGGAGCATGCAGAATAAATTCTTCAACATTATTGGTGTCTGTTCACATTTATAGTCAGGGTGCAAAATTAACTTTGTGCCCACTAGCCAAATGGCCAGCGATGTTCAGATTTTACCAGCCACTCAATCGATTGCCTTTGTTTCTTTGGCTGCTGAGTGAAGCAAATCTACCAGCCACTGCTAATTTTGTGCCATGTTTATAGGTAACTCTTATCAGCCTTTTAAATGGGGGTGATGATTCAGTTCAGCTTCATTGGAAACTGGAATGGCACCCAGTAGAGCGTATACCTCCACCAAGAACCCATTGTACTCGCTCATAAATACCAGCCACCAAAATACGATTGACTTTTTAAAAAAATGTCAAGATCTATGCATTATTTCCTGAGAAAATGTTGAAAAACACTATTCTCTCAACATTAAAGAAAGTGAGAATTAAATGTATTTGGATCCGCACCAATAGTTAAATGGGTCTATTCTGGGACGATACGCAGTTTCGTTTTTGTGTAATCCTACTGAAAGAACCAACCAACAAACAAACAAAGGGATAAAAAACATAACCCCTCTCGGTGGAGTAGGTCTTTTAAGTGGGTATGTTCAAAACCAAAATGTAACTTTGTAAATTATGATTTATTATTCGTACTGGTTCAAATATACTATACTATACTACTTATATACTGATGTATTTTTATCTTACCTTTTGATATGTCCCTTAAATTCCCTCTGTACCAAAAGATCTTTTGGAGCAACTTTAAGTTGACGCCTTCACAAACCCATCATTCCTTCTGTATGTCGCAGACTCCGACTCTGGCAGGCTCCCCACAAACCCTTTCCATCAAAGCTAAAGCGCTGGCAAATCACTAGAGCTGTGTTGTGATTTAATCCCCCTATCCCCCCCCCTCTCGATATTAGAATGCTGAAAACACATCTGTTGCTTCATGTCTCTGACTGAAGATGCTTAAAAAGCAACAGCTACCTTTTCTTGTACTGCACAACTACTCCATTGTTGAACATTTCACACGTGTTGAACACTTTAAGGTTCTCCTTGAGTAGGAAAAGTGCCTGTTCATTGGACTGATGAGACATGGCAGTAGTTGGTGCGTGTATCCATTAGATTGAGGAGATTGTAGTGCATCCGGCCCTTCACTAATCCCCTCAGCATCGCTGTCCTCACAGTCAATCGTCAATCTACCAACAACTTTCACTGAGAGTGGATATTCCATCCTCCCCAGCCCTTGGCTTACCATTATACTGTACAAAACACATCCCGTATTTAGAGCACCGTGAACCACTGTAATCCCCAGGCATGGTGCCACATGTTTACACCGCTACATCTGGAGATCTAGGTGGCTCCAATCCAACATGGAATAAAACGCGAACATATAAACAAAAACGTAATAGTGTTAGCTTGTAGCAGTTATGGCAGAGCTGATATACTTGCTTGCATTATATTTAAACTGTAGTGTGCAGGTTAGAGTGTCTTGGTGAGTTCAGCTAATTAATATTACTTTTTCCCTACTGAGGGCACTCAGAATCTTACCAAGTAAATGTGTCTTATTTCTTGTTAAAATATCTCATTACACTTAATATAGAACTGATCAAAATTACAATATGGCAAAGTGCAATATCCTGATCACAAGACATTGCAATTATTTGATAAAGGTAAAATGAGTGCCCATACAGCATTAAAATGAAGTACTGTTGTGCTGCAGAGATGTCCTAGCCTCCAAATCGTGTTCCCCAGATGTAAGAAAATGTGTTTATTTGGTACTGACCACAACAAATCTCATTATTATAAATAATTTTCATGATATATATGATATTTTTCAGTGAGTGAAAATTGTGATTTTTATTGCAATGGCAATATCTGTCAGTAAAATTGCAGTACGATTTTCTGACCATATCGACAGCCCTATATAAGACACAATCAACGACAACAAAGTAAAATTTCAGTGAGATATAGGGACATCTTTTTAGACAGTTTTCACTTGTTCTACATTTTCTAGTGTATTTCAAGCAAGAAAAGCCTTTATTCACCTTATTTATTTTTTGGCATATTGTTGACGTGGCATTTTTCCGAACAATCCTCTAGGTCTTCACTATGCATAATACCAGATACCATTTTAAATATACCACAATGGTTCTTTGTAAACAGTACTGCATGTTCTTATTCAGTCATAAAATGTTGCCTTAGTCAGATAAATGAACTCACCCAAAACTATCCAGAAATCCAGAATTAATCCAAACTTCTTATACTCTACTGTACTTTATAATACAATGTTTCATGTCTTGGCTGTGATGCAGCAATGCATCACTAAATTTCAACTGAAGTACTTCCAGAGTAAAACGGGAAATATGTCTGGCATATGCCTGGTGATGCACTGTTGACATACTTCTTCAACTTAGTTTTATCTTTGCTGAAACATGTAATTTACGAAATAGCAGCCTGGGCATTTTAACCACAAGCTTTGAGGTTGCTTATGTTAAACATTAAGCTTCCACCCAACAGTGAGTAATCAAAGTCCCACTGTTATCTTTACAGTGTTCTATAGGTGCAGACATGACATTAGGAAAAAAAACACAGAAAGTCAGATGACGGTGTCTGAATGATTAGACATACACTTGAGTTACACTGGTTGTAAAAAAAAAAAGAAAAAGAAAAGCACAAGAAAACATAGGTCAGCATAATTTGACTTTATTCAGCATTTTAATGATTTTCCAAATCTTAAACTCTTTCAACTATTTTAGACTAAATATAGTACGGATAAAACAGAATATTGGTGAAGGTAAAAACCTCTGACACACTGGAATGCATGACACATGATACAACTGGGTCCAAATGAAAAAATGACTCGTTTTAACAGCTTAGGAAAATTGTCATTTTTAGCACCATATCAGTGAGACTTGTTGTTTCACTGTGGTTTTAGAGAAAAAGAGGTATTATCTGTTATTTTGCTGAGAACTTCTTTTGTGCCATTGGTACAAGAATGACATCTGTGGTAAACTGAAAATGTTTTGCAATTTTCTTAACGGAGAGAAATGCACAGTGCAAGGGACTGTTGTCCTCTTGACTCTGTGCATTATTTTAAATGTGGAGCTTGAGTCACTGCTGCTGTGACCTTTACAGAGTGTGTTTATCGAACAGGTATTCTCCCATAGGGCCGTGTGTCTCAGACGCAGTGATGCGGCCCAGACTGCCAATGTAGTCGCCCAGCTTCTTGATGGTTTCATGGCTGTCGTTGAGGAAGTGCTCCTCGAGGAAGTCACACAGCTACCAAAGAAGTAAGACAGAAAAGATAAGAACGATGTGAAATAATGCTGTAAAGACAACCAAATAGGAAATACATTCTGACAGTTAACATCTAGTAAACTTAACACATCTTCCTGACTGTAACTTTGCTCAATATGTATTGAACTCAGTTGTTTCTTCCCGTATTCACTATCTCATAGTTAAACAAGTGGCAGTTATATCTAAGGGTGGCAGACTTACGTGAGGGTCAGTGTGGGTGCCAGCTCTGCGATGCACATCAAGGATACATGTGTTTAGGGACTTCTGGTAGTCCAGGGAAAAGGACATTGCATCCAAACCACCTCTCCAATCCTCTCTAGTTGGTTTCTACAACAACAAAAATTGTACCAATATTATTGACAATGGCTTGAAAGTAAACCCTTCGGCCTCCAAACAAGACAGGACATTGTGTACTTACAGCGATAGTCTGAAGCAAAATCCGACCTCCTCTCATGTTCTGATATTCCAGCAGCTTCTCAGCTTGTTCCCTCTCTTTCACCGAGCGCTCCAGGAAAAAAGTGGAGAACTTTGGCAAGGCAATATCATCCCTGTCAAAAAACATCCCCTGGAGAGGTGAAACAAACACTGTATTTAGGGATTGCAGTGCAGACATGTAATAAAAAAGAAGCTTCCTTGCAAAAAGTTAAATATCTATTGTTTTGGATCAATGTAAAAACATGTTTCAAGTACATAACACGACATGTACTATACTACTATGGATGAATGTAACTTTTACAGAAATCGTACCAGAGAAAGGTAGGTGTAGGAAGCAGTGAGCTTCAGGTTGATGAGTTTGTTGATGTCTCCTTCAGTCTCCGAATGGAGGTTTTGTTTTATCACAGACTGCATTTCTAAAAGAGAAAAAACAACTGTTAACCAGCGCCAGAACAGATAAAACCATTACTTACTTATCATACTTAAGACAGGCGTGTCTCCCGTTTTGAAGCAGGGAACAGAGAAATACTTCTCACCCTTTCCACCTAATTTGGCTAACCAACGCTTTTGTTCACTTCTCTGTTGGAGGACGCTTGTCAAAGCTCTGCGCTTGTTTGCTAGCCGGCTTTTATGCAACCTGTATTTAACAGCTCCAGTAAAACATCAGCCAGACCATCGTCATGTGTTATGAAGTAAGTTAAAGTGGGCTGTAACGTTTGTAGCCAAGTGAAGGTTAGGCTAACGTTAGCATAGTTTGTAAGCTGTCAAAGTTAGCTGAAGTACACGTTACGTTGTTAGATATGTTGTTAGTTCGGGCAGAGACAACATGTATCTCTTTTGCTTGTTTGTCGAAAGCACTGAAAACAAGGAGTAGTTACTGACATCATCTCAACAAGTCAGCGCTGACAGCTAGCCAAAGTTGCATGCTGTCTGTTTAGCTAGCTGACGTTAGCATCAACGCAACATTAGTTAGGTAACACAAATAACGCTATGTTAGCTGAGGCAGGCTATGGCTAAAGTTATTCTACTACAGGTCAATGTTACCTTTGCTTTTTGTCACTCACTTGGTCTGTGAAGGTAACGCTACCTCACGTAGCAAGAAACGATACTGCAGCTGGTTTTATCTTCTTGTTTACACACCAGAAACAGCGACACCCCCCCGGCTAATGTTAGCTAGTTAGCTCGCCCTGTTTATACTCCCTGTGAATCGCTACTGCCATCTCCTGGTTGTTGGGATGCGTGGTATATTTCAAACAATGTGAGTGTTCATTCCATATACAACCCAACCTCAGCACAATGCGTAAACCTTACTAAATTTCATATAAAAGTGACCCTATATTGCTTCCTATGTGAAGTGACCGGTTAAAACAAAAATGAAGATGTGATAGTGGAGATGGGAAGTAGATGCTGGTTGGTAAGCACATCAGCATACTAGAGGACATGGATCAAGCCAGCCAATACATGTGAGCAGCAGGTAGGGTTTACAGGGTGGAAGGTTGTACAGTTACAGCATGCATATGTGCTGGGGAATGTACAATTGTGCAGGGATTGATCTAGTGATGAGCACATAGTGCAAAGCTACAGGCTTGATGAAATTTAAGGTTTGTACAGATTAAGACTAGTTCCATGGTGGATATGAGCTTCACTTGTTAGTAACTTTTTTTTTTTTGCAGAACTTAAAATGTTATAAAAAGCAAATGACCGTGCAGAAAAGGCCCAAAATATCAAAGAAAAGGTTTGCATGGGTGTGGACTGAATATGCTTTTCAAAACAAGCACTAGTTGTGCTCATTATCTTATCAGGAAGCTCATTAAAGTTGTTCTGTTAAAGACTCACATCATGGAATATTCAAGGATTAGAGAAATCGATCATTTATGAAGGTCAACTTCCCCCTCACGTTTCCCCGTGGACAACATCAGACAACACTTTCTTTGACATAACGACACATTTAACGAGTTTACTGCATCATAATGTGAGATCATAAACACTCGTGACTGCATGCTCTGTTGGAGGTGTTAATGATGTGCTTTTAGTAGTTCCTTGTTGAGCTCAACCGCTAGGAAGATAAAAATATCACAGCCTTCCGAGACAGTGCAAAGAAACCAAAAGCAAATCTACTGTTCTGTGAAATCTGCTCAACTGAAGAGGCTACACAGGGGTAGTCATGTAGAAATACCTCAGATAATATTATAATAGGTCAAAAAAAACACATCATGAAGGTTCACAGGCTGTCACAAGTATAAAATTGGTATTGATATGCACACAGGAGAAATAAAGCAATTACCACTAATAAATATGCAAACATACACACTTTGACCGTTAATAAGGAAGTGACAGGCGGGGCAAAGGTCTCTGTGGTTTTACAAGGCCAAAAAGGAGAAGCAGCTATTTAGTTAGTCACTTGCCAGTATGAAAGGGGACCAGAGGTTACAGAAGGAGGACACGGTTAGGAATTAAAAGTCAACATCAGTGGTATAAAGTTAACATCGGACTGTATCAGCCCAGGCACGGAGAAATTCTTTGACAGACTCAAGTATTCTCGACTCTGTCAACACATCAGTGTCAGGACTGGAAATAGAAACCTGATGGTTATCTTGGGGACAACAAAGGAATTTAACAAGTTAGTGATATGTGTGTAGCTTCATAAACCATAACAATGACGAAGCCGTTATTTTTCAAAGTCACCTCAGACCAGTTGTTACTGTGCGTCTTCCTGAGTCTACTCTGGGTAAGTGTTTTTTTGTTTCAGCTTTGATGGTTTTAGATATTGTATCTTTATTCAAAAGGTTGACTTCAACAAAAGGACACTTTAGAGTCAAAACCACAGTGAAGATTCAGTGCATGATAACAGTGTTCAGACAGTGAAATTACATTGAAAAAAGAGTACTTACAGAAAAGAAAAGAAAAAGAAAGAAAGAAAGAAAGAAAGAAAGAAAGAAAGAAAAGAAAGAAAGAAAGAAAGAAAAGACTTGCACAACTTAGAATAATGGACTTTTTCAGATGAAGCAATATGAATTCATTCTTCCAGTTCCAGCAGCAATCTATTTTCACTCACTTCCTCAGAGAGACAAAAGCACAAATGAGGAAATAGCTTAAAGTAAAACACTAAGACAGCTGGACCTCTAGCCTTTTTTGTCTTGTTTATTGTATATTTTAGACAAGGTGCTGTAGCTGAATACTGTTTTGTGTTAAAGTCTGTATACACAGAATTTTGAATGATATGATGTGGTAGAATATGTAGCCCAAGGGAGATACGCTGTTTTACATTTGTGCAAAAATATCGGTATTTAATGACTGATTTTCTGATCATTTAACAACAAAAGAGAAGTTGTACAGTTCGGTCTGATTTTATTTTGTCAGCTCATTTAGCACATTTTAGGTGTTGCCACTGATTGATTTAGAGGCTGACATACGAAATGCTAAAACAGTTTCTGGGCCATAATTTGCATTTGAGGATGCTGATGTTTCCTCAAGGTTCTTCACAGCAGTGCTTTATATCTGTCTAAAAAGGTTTTACTTCCTGTAAGGAACATTTTTTAACTAACAGGGAGACTAGAATGCCCTTGCCTCAATGTCATTGTTCACAGTATGTTCAATACAAGATAATAAAGATAAAAGATGACATCATAAGTTATGTTGCCTTGGTGTATTCAGAGATCCTATAACAGTTCAGCAATAGTTGAGAGAACTGTTATAGAATCTCTGAATATACTAAGACAACATACTTGGTATATTCAGAGATTATATAACCGTTCCCTCAACTATGAAAATCTATAGTCACATGAACCGCTCTGTAAATGTTGTACAATATTATAGTAGATTTAGATATTTTGGGGGATAAGGTATTTTTTTCTGGGCCTTCACAATTCCTATTCTGTTTAAAGGGCGTCACTGACTCCAACAAAACAACAGGTACTACAGAAAAATCAGCAACACCAACAACCACTCCTCCAACAAGCACTCTTCTATCAACCACTCCTCCAACAACCACTCCTCCAGCAAAACTACAAAACTGTGAGCCACCATTGACCTTTTTACATTCATTCATTTTTATTGCTGTATAAAAATCGCATGGCAATGGGCCCTTTTAATCAACAAAATAATAGCGGCAATAGCAAATGAAAACATGATGTTATATATTTAGGAGGGGCAATGCAACTTATGATTTGTTTCAAAGAACTGTGCAAAATACAATATTGTATCTGGAATATCCTGTCATTATTATTATAACTGTCTTTTCAGCTCTATACTTGAGTACATTGAAGGAGAGATAAGTGTCAGTGCATTAGTAAAAATCAAGTGACACACACAATCCCAGGACTCACAAGTGGGACTAAATACTTTTTCAGTCTCTTCACTTTGTTTGAAAATGTCAGCAACAGCAGAGTAAACCACACTGCAGTCACCGATAAAATGTTTTTCAGCTGAAATTATACTGCAACACAGCAGAGATCTGTTACAATATTGAATTTAAATATTCTTATTAATAGATTGGTGTTGCATGCTTATCATGTTTGACTGTTGCTGTTAAATAAAGCTTAAATTAAATTATTCCTATGCTAAAAAGAATACACAAACCCCATTATTGTGTTAAAAGTCTCACACTGAACTCTTTTTTTCTAATGAAACGGTCTACTCTTTGTTTTACAGCTTCTGAAAATGTTAAGGGAGTGGAAGTGTTAAGACAAAATGAGACCAGTATAACTCTGATGTGGGACAAGGTTAACAACATCTCAACATATTTGCTACAATACGAGGACAATGGCAGTTCCAAGGTGGAAAATATCACCTCATCTGATTCAGAGACATCAGTAACACATGTGGTCTCTCCTCTCACTGCTGGGACCAAATACAATTTCACGCTTCTCACTGTGTTTGAGGGAATAAACAGCACTGGATACGTATTTCAAGCTGCCACTAGTAAGTGATCACTTAATGTACATTTGGAATAAGCCATTTTGCTTGTGATATGAAAAAATAATAATTTTCCTTCACCTTCCCCTTTGTCAGTCGAGAGCACAACAAAACTTGCAACAGCTGATATAGAGAGATTATCCAGTGCACTGTAGCAGTGTACTGTATATTTACAAGGATTAATGTCTGTCTGTCCTGATACAGGTGTAAAACAAGATCCAGGCCAGAGATCTGTAACAATAATCAATTAAAAGTTTCTCTAATATAGAGAGATGATTATGTACTGTATATTTACAAGAATGAATGCCTCTTTACATTCTAGCACCTCTAAAAGCAGAAGAGTTCAAAACAGTTACACAAAATGAGACCAGTATTACTCTGCAGTGGAATAAAGTGGATGGCTTTCTGAACTACAGACTTTTGTTCAACGGAAATTAGATAAATGTCACTGCATCAGAGGGACATGAACAAGTTACACATACAATCCCTGGACTCCCAAGTGGGACTAAATACATGGATTAAAGTTTTCCATCGCATTGACGGATTTCCGTCCACTCGGCTCTGAAAAAGCCATGAATGAGATCGACGCAGATCCGAAGAGAAAAAAATAAAAATTATGGGTGGGGGAGCAAGTAGAATTTCTGCCACCTGATTCACGTACAGGACGGCCAGTCTGAGATCTCTTCTCGTGTTACGGGTCACGGGTCACCATGCATGCGCAAACGCGCTAGCTACTGCAAAACACAAGCGAGCTAAAACCCCTCTCACACAGGAGAATACGCATTATCGCCGCAGCGGGAGTTGGCCAATTCTCCGCTGATAGTAGCCCCATTCACACTGCCGTTTGGGTGCGGCTTCAGTGCGCCAATTCTCCGCATCCGTCCCAGTGTGAATATCTTGGATGCGGCGAGAGGTGAAATTTCGCTCCGGCGCTGATACGCCTCCAGAGGTAGTATCAGGGCCGCATTATTGGCGAACCGAATTGAATTCACACAGAAATCCGGTGCTGCGGCTCCTAAAGAGGCGTGACGGTACACGTCATGATGATGACGTAGGTGTGTTTTCGAGGTGTTTCCCCGGTGTCCCCCTGTCAATCTAAACTGCGGATACGTTTTTCGCTCTAAATTACATAATTAAATAATCACCATCAGTAAACTGGACGCTGTCTGACTCGGGGAAAGTTCACTGACGTCTCGGTCTGAAGGACTGACAGTCACTGTGATTTATTTTTACGTTTATACATAGCAGGGTATTTAGAAAAACGAATATTTCCCACCCTCCGTTTTCAAAAATAACATTGTGCACACAACATCGTTTTCAAAAAAGTTGTCATTTACATCAACCCTCATAAATACGCCGTCGAGCGCCATTATAACTATGCCAAACCTGTGGGCGGCAGTGTAGGGAGAAGGATAAAGCCATGCAAGCCAATCAGAATCCTCAGAATCAACAACAATGAATAACACGAGCGACTTCCTGTTCCTTTCAAAATAACGCTCACATGACGTTAAGCATTTTCTGGCGCATAGCCTAATGAGCGTAAGAACCTAAAACCCCGTTTCTCCCAGTTGACACGACAACACATAACCGGAGTTTTCCAAATTCTCCACTTTGCCCGGAGTTTTTAGAAATAATCGTTTTCTGTGATAAAAACGGGGTTTTCGTGTAAATGAGAGGCCAAACCGCATGGAAATATCTGGGTTTTCCCTTCGTGTAAACAGGGCTTAAGTTGAGTGAAGGACCTGTGTAGTTAACCGACTGTCCGATTGACACGCCCTCGATACGCGAAGCCGGCTTATCCATTCACACTGGTTCGGTTCACCAATAATGCGGCCCTGGTACTACCCCCAGAGGCGCAGAGATTCACAATTGGCGCAGTGAAGCCGCACCCAAATGCCAGTGTGAATGGGGTTTAAGTGACCTGGTTAGCGGCTTCAATTGATGAGTAGCGCCAAAATCGAAAAGTGGCCGAAAGTATGTCAATTGCTGCTCAGCGGTAGGCTATATACCGATCCTTGGTGTGGTATGTTGCTGTTATTCTGCTGGTATTCCGCTGACACATGACGTTTTTAGAAATTTATTCTTGGAAAAAAATAACCTTGAGCAGTTCGCTAAAACATTTAGTGGCTGCTCGCTAACATTTATGACTGCTGATAAAAAATTGAATTCAATGAAGCTTTACTTTCCTAAAAAAAAAAAAGAATAGGCTACACAAAGTCTGATATTTATGTTGAAAGTGTTTGTGCTCAAATATTTTACTCTCATGAAATTGTCAACACTTTGTTTTTCAGTGCCTGCAAATGTTAAGGGAGTGAAAGTGTTAGGACAAAATGAGACCAGTATAACTCTGATGTGGGACAAGGTTAACAACATCGCAACATATTTGCTACAATATGAGGACAATGGCAGTTCCAAGACGGAAAAGATCAACTCATCTGATTCAGAGACATCAGTAACACATGTGGTCTCTTCTCTCACTGCTGTGACCAAATACAGTTTCACGCTTCTCACTGTGTTTGAGGGAATAAACAGCACTGGATACCCATTTCAAGCCGTCACTGGTAAGTGATCACTTATCTCTTGTAATATGAAAAAATAATAATTTTTATTCACTTTCTGAATTTTTTCCTCCTGATACAGGCCAACAAAAGGACAGAGCTCTGTAACAATATATATGATAAAATTTCTTATTAATTGACTTGTGTTGCTCGCGAACATTTAGCTGACTGCTGATAAAAAATTGAATTCAATGAAGCTTTACTTTCCAAAAAAAAGAATACACAAAGCCTGATATTTGTGTTGAAAGTGTTTGTGCTCAAATATTTTAATCTCATGAAACTGTCAACACTTTGTTTTTCAGCTCCTGAAAATGTTAAGACAGTGGAAGTGTTAGGACAAAATGAGACCAGTATAACTCTGATGTGGGACAAGGTTAACAACATCTCAACATATTTGCTACAATACGAGGACAATGGCAGTTCCAAGACGGAAAAGATCACCTCATCTGATTCAGAGACACCAGTAACACATGTGGTCTCTTCTCTCACTGCTGGGACCAAATACAGTTTCACACTTCTCACTGTGTTTGAGGGAATAAACAGCACTGGATACCCATTTCAAGCCGTCACTGGTAAGTGATCACTTATCTCTTGTAATATGAAAAAATAATAATTTTTATTCACTTTCTGAATGTTTTCCTCCTGATACAGGCCAACAACAGGACAGAGCTCTGTAACAATATATATGATAAAATTTCTTATTAATTGACTTGTGTTGCTCGCTGAATATTTTATGACTGTTGCTGATAAAAAATTGAATTCAATGAAGCTTTACTTTCCAAAAAAAAAAAAGAATACACAAAGCCTGATATTTGTGTTGAAAGTGTTTGTGCTCAAATATTTTACTCTCATGAAACTGTCAACTCTTTGTTTTTCAGCTCCTGAAAATGTTAAGACAGTGGAAGTGTTAGGACAAAATGAGACCAGTATAACTCTGCAGTGGAACACAGTAGATGGCATTCTCAACTACAGGCTTTTGTTCAGTGGAAGAGAGATAAATGTCACTGCATCAGAGGGACATGAACATGTTACACATACAATTCCTGGACTCACAAGTGGGACTAAATATGATTTCACTCTCTTCACTGTGTTTGAAAGTGTCAGCAGCAGCGGAGTAAATCGGTCTGCAGCCACTGGTAAGATGTTTTCCTCCTGATACAGGCCAACAACAGGACAGAGCTCTGTAACAGTATATGTGATAGAATTTCTTATTAATAGACTGGTGTTGCTCGCTAACATTTATGACTGTTGCTGATAAAATAATGGAATTCAATGAAGCTATTACTTTACTAAAAAAAAAAAGAATACACAAAGTCTGATATTTGTGTTGAAAGTGTTTGTGCTCAACTATTTTACTCTCATGAAACTGTCAACTCTTTGTTTTTCAGCGCCTGAAAATGTTAAGGGAGTGGAAGTGTTAGGACAAAATGAGACCAGTATAACTCTGATGTGGGACAAGGTTAACAACATCTCAACATATTTGCTACAATACGAGGACAATGGCAGTTCCAAGGTGGAAAAGATCACCTCATCTGATTCAGAGACATCAGTAACACATGTGGTCTCTCCTCTCACTGCTGGGACCAAATACAATTTCACGCTTCTCACTGTGTTTGAGGGAATAAACAGCACTGGATACCCATTTCAAGCTGCCACTAGTAAGTGATCACTTAATATACATTTGGAATAAGCCATTTTGCTTGTGATATGAAAAAATAATAATTTTCCTTCACCTTCCCCTTTGTCAGTTGAGAGCAAAACAAAACTTTCAACAGTTGATATAGAGAGATTATATATATTTACAGAGATTAATGACTCTTTACACTCCAGCTCCCCTTAACGAAGAAGAGTTCAAAACAGTTGCACACAATGAGACCAATATAATTTTGCAATGGAATAAAGTGGTTAGCTTCTCCAAATATATACTTGAATATATTGAAAGTCAAGTGTCACTGCGTCAGCAGGAAATCAAGTGACACATATAATCCCAGAATTCACAAGTGCGACTAAATTTGAGTTCACTCTCTTCACTGTGTTTGAAAATGTCAAAAGCAGCAGAGTAAGACACACTGCAGTCACTGATAAAATGTTTTTCAGCTGAAATGGTACTGCAATACGGGCTGGGACAGAGATCTGTTACAATATATAATTCAAATATTATTTTTTATTGATTGGTGTGCATGCTTATCATGTTTGACTGTTGCTGTTAAATTTAATTATTCCTACGCTAAAAAGAACAAAAAATCTTGCAACAGATAATATGAAGAGATTATGCAGTGTACTCTAGATGCTGTATCGTAGAAAACTGGACTTGTTTCAGTTTCTAGAAGGCGTTTCACTTCTCGTCCAAGAGGCTTCTTCAGTTCTAACTAGCTGGAGAAGAGTTGACAGGCTTTTAAAGTCTGTGTGGGTGTGTTCCTACAGAGTCGTTAATGACACATGTGAGCTCTGAGTTTCAGAGTCATTGGGGCCACTTGTGGGTCGTTGGTCCAACCAGCCTTAATGTGGGTTGCGAAGGCCAGGTGAGCCCAGGTGTGAATGGTTGTTAAGATGTCTGGGAAGGAAACCCAGTACAGCATTGTAGATGGGTGATAAGTAATGTCTGAGGCCACCTCCTATGTTCAAAGACGGTCGTTCCAGTTTGACATAGATGGGTTCCTTTACTCCTCTTTCAAACCATCTGTCATTACTTATCACCTACCTACAATGCTGTTCTGAGTTCCCTCCCCAGACTCTTGGATGAGAAGTGAAACATCTTCAAGAAACTGAAACAAGTCCAGTTGCCTTCGATACAGCATCTAGATTTACCGTGACCTGGATGACTGAGAACCTTCATCAACATATACAGTGTACTGTTTATTTATTTACAAGGATTAATGTCTGTCTGTCCTGATACAAGTCTAAAAACAAGATCTGTAACAATAATCAATTAAAAGTTTCTCTAATATGGAGAGATGATTATGTACTGTATATTTACAAGAATGAACGACTCTTTACATTCTAGCACCTCTAAAAGCAGAAGAGTTCAAAGCAGTTATACAAAATGAGACCAGTATTACTCTGCAGTGGAATAAAGTTGATGGCTTTCTGAACTACATACTTAAGTACAGCTTAAATCATTTTATGACAGTTCCTTCATCATGTTTCTTTACATTTTAGCTCCTCGTGACACAGAAGTGTTAGAAGCAACTGGACAAAACGAAACCAGTATAACTCTGCAATGGAATAAAGTGGGTGACATCCTCAACTACAGGCTTTTGTTCAACGGAAGTGAGATAAATGTCACTGCAACAGAGGGACATGAAACAAGTGACACATACAATCCTTGGACTCACAAGTGGGACGAAATATGATTTCACTCTCTTCACTGTGTTTGAAAGTGACAGCAGCAGCGGAGTAAGACTCACTGCAGCCACTGGTGAGATTTATTTCCTCTGACATAGCCTTACAATAACAGTCAACAATATCTCATTTAAAGCTTTATTAATGGATGCTCACCTTGCTCACCTTATATGACTATTCTTGAGAAAATATCAAAATGGAAGGAAAGTTGAGACAGATGAACTTGTACTGCCTGGATAATTGAGATAAATCTACTAACTACTAACAAAAGGCTTAGACTGTCTCTAAAATATATCATAATAGAAAGGCTATTTGTCACACTTCATCTTCAGCTTACATTCTGAGTTTCTTTCCAGATTTAAAGCTCATTCCCAAATGTATTCATATTGATACATAGCCTGCATGTCCATGTGAATTATAGTGAAAATCCTTTAATTGGTTGTGAGTGAAGGCTTTTTTTTCTTTCTTCATCAGTTCCCTCAAAGGTGACTTCTGTCAGTGTCACTGAGCGCTCTACAACCAATATAACCCTGGCGTGGAACGTGGCTGTGGATAAAGACTGGAGCTACTTTCTCCAAATGAATGGGAAAATTGTGCTTCCTCTCCCAGATAGATCCACAGGTGTTGTGTCACATAGATTCACATTCCTCCAGCCTGGAAGAGAGTATCCATTCAGCGTGATCACACATTTCTTTGGACTCAACAGCACTGCTTATGAAGACTCCACAGTAACACGTAATACAGAACTGTTATCAGTAGATATTGTCCTATATAAAAAATAAGATATTGTTCCATTTTTTGATTGAATCATGTGCTTACAACTAACAAATTAATGTTTTTTTCTCCAAAATGTTGTCATTTATTTCAGGCATAGACTGTGCCAGTGTACGATGGCATGTTACTACATCATCAATCCAAGGAATGGTTGAAGGCTTGTTCACGAAAGCAATAGCCACTAATGCATCACAAGAACATGTCAGTCCTGGAGGTCCAAACGTGTCATTTACCGGCCTTTACCCTGGTGCAACCTATGAGTTGTATCTTTGGTATGAAAACAACTCCAAACACTTGGACCAGTGTAATCACAGTCAGACAATCAGTAAGTAGAAATCTGTCTTTCCATATAAAGTTAATATTTGCATTTCCAAACTGTAAAAATGAATGTGAAGAACCCTAATTTCAAAACATTTTAACCATAATAGTAGTGGAAGGTACACTGTATATACATGTATTTTTATTCTGATTATTTTGTCTGTGCTTTAAAAAATACCGCTTATTTCATACCACAAGTTGATGGGGCTATTTGAAATGGTTCTTTGTAATTATATAGGTGGCAACTACAATTTTTTTTAGATCAATGATTTATTTATGATTCCTTCAATTGATAGATTACTCACTGAGAAAGAAGTGAAAAAAAGTGTTAAATACCAGCAAGTACCCAGAGTCCAGAGCAGTGCTATTGCAATTTTCATCCAGCCAACAGTCAAAAAACCCAAAATATTTAATGTAGCCAACATATAAAACAGAGAAAAGTAGCAAATCCCCATTTTGGCAAAGCTAGACTTTAATAGCTATTAATCAATTAGTATCACGGTTTTCAACAAGTTTCTTGGGATTGACTAATTGGATGGAAGATGTGTCAAGACAGTACATTATTTGGCATCAAGCATAATGTTGGACTAATCCCTATTGAAAGGAACAGAAAAAAAAATTACTTTTGCAGTGAAGTGCAAATTTTAAAACGATGTCAAGAACATCAACGTCATTTTCATCCGACCCTTTTTTTTAATACCTACCTATCTACCTATCTACCTGTTTTATTCAGTTCCTCCACGCTTAAATGCTCACTGTGAGCACTGGGATGCTGGCTATTCTGTCCGTATTGCCTGGGATAAACCGGAGGGTTTGTGGACTGCAGTGGAGGTGAACGTGTCGGGGACATCTTATATGGAGGCTGAAAATGGTGAAGATTATACCATATTACCTGGATTCCTACCTGCCAAACATTATGAGGTGTCTTTAACTTCACTGTCTGGGACTGGAAAGGGTTCTGAGCAGCGTTCTGAGCCATATGTTTTTTCATGTGCTACCGATCCAAGGGGTGAGTATGTGACTAAACCATTTCAGTTTCTTTATGTAAAATTTAAACAATGTATTCTCACTATTGTTCTGTTTATATCTCCTGCTTGTTCTTTGGTTTTGATTCTTTGAATTTCATGTTTTTTATTAGATTTCAACTTCCTCCTTGTAGAGGGAAAATAAAGATAATGTGAGGCTGACGCAACAGGAACTGCTCTGTTGTGTTGTGTATCCACTTTATGTTACAGATCAATTAATGCAGATTTTACTTCCTCTAGGAGTCATTGCAGGTTCAGTGTTTGGGGTGCTCCTTTTTGTTGTCCTGGTCTGTCTCATTGCCTTCATTTTGCTGAAAAGACCAGATATTATCAGGTTGGTGCTGCCTCAGTGACTACACCTGCATTATCTCCCTGAAATATACTCAGCAATGAACCACTTTGCTTCTTTCCCACAGAAGAAAAAATGTTGGTTCCAAACTACCTGATAAAAAGTAAGTATACTTCTCTTAATTATGTTAATATCACTCTCACTCCCATACAATGTGGCAAAAAAAAGTTTGTTTTGTAAGGTTCATTTGGGACAAAATTAGTTGGTAAACCACATGTGAATAGACGTTTCTATGATTAATGTAGTGGCAAATTGTTAAAAACCTTCCTTGCCACTTCTTGCAGGCTGTAAATGTTTATGGCTCATTCATAAACTGTGAATACAACATGATGCTTGACAGTTCATGGTATTTCTGTGTATCAGTTATCTTACATATCAGATACATTTTATGTACTGCATATAACATTACATGAATTATACTTTTGTTTTTGTTTTTTTAGAGCTATTTCGGTGGCAAAGTTTCCAGACCACTTCTACCAATTAAGTGGGGATGACAACCGGGGTTTCAGCCAGGAGTATGAGGTGCATGAAAAAAGCTACTTGTATTTTGTTCTTCCTCTTCTACATCTTCCTATTTTTGCAGAGGACTGTAAAAGTGCATGTGTGCAGTTGTGTTACTGTTATTTGTTTTGTTATTTGTTTCCCATTGTCCTTTGTCTCAATCGCATGCCGTATCATCTGCCAACTGTCATACAGAGCCTAATTCCTGTTGGCACGGAGCAGACACGGAAGGAAGCTATTCTACCTGAGAACAAACCGAGGAATCGTTTCAACAATGTCCTGCCATGTAAGCCTATGGCTAGACCGAGCTATCACAAGCAATAGAGACTTGTGAAATAGTCCAGATGACTCATTCTATTATGCCATTGCATTGCCGTAAACCATCTTCTGTTTTTCTCATCTTAGATGACTGGTGCCGGGTGAAGCTATCAAATCCCGATGCGACCTCTGACTACATTAATGCCAATTACATGCCAGTAGGTATTACTTGATGACTGAAAATAATTCTATCCCTAATTGTTGTACACAATATATGTTAACATATATTGTGACATTTAATGAGCTTGTAAAAATATGGACTCAAACAGTCAAAATGGACAGTTTAACTGATTTGAGAAGCGTGAACCATTCACTGTTCGCCTTGACAGTTTAGTAAAAGTTAAGTTATGGCTGCCGAAACATCTGCACATTTGACATCTCATTAATTTTCACTTCATGTGATTTCATGAGAATAAAATTGTGTTTTATCATTATCAGTAATGTGTATAATCATACTAAGCAATGAAGGACAAATAAAAGCTCAAAAAGTGTACCTATTAATTTTGACATTTACTTCTCAGGGCTACAACAGCAACAGAGAGTACATCGCCACTCAGGGTCCTCTGCCGTCCACAGTGAATGACTTCTGGAGGATGATCTGGGAAGAAAAAGTGAAAGGCATCGTCATGGTAACCAACTGCACTGAGGGAGGACGGGTGAGTTCCCATTAAGATTTGAAAACCTTTTAGTACAAGACTTTACAGGAAGTGAATCTTAATTGTCACAAATCATTTACTTTTATAGCCATTGTAAAAATAACTACAGTTTACGTGTCTCTGCTCTCTACCTCATAGTGTTTTTTGAGTTTTTCAGTCTTCCTAAGAACCTAATTATGTTTTGTTTGTTTATGTTTCCTTTTCCTAGACTAAGTGTGAACAATACTGGCCTGCTGACACTGATCCTTGCCTTTACGGAGAGCTGACGGTCACCATGAATTCTGAGCAGCAGGAGCCAAACTGGACCTTGAGGGAATTTAGGGTGAAACATGTACGAAACACCTCTTGAATGTTACTGTTTGTAATGTATTTGTTAATATATGTGCAAGTCACAAAGCACAACAAAGTGAATGAAAAATGTGACTTGTGACTGTTGACTCCTGTGAGTAGATAATGTGATGTATTTTACTGTAAATGTCATAAGAGAAAGAGACAATTGTTTGAACTGGCACTCATTTGTTTCTACAGAAAATGATGGTTGCAATGTTTGATTTCCTCTTTGTAAATCTTTTCTCTCAGAGTAAGACCTCAGAGGAGCGCACAGTGAGACATTTTCACTTCACTGCTTGGCCTGACCATGGAGTCCCACAGGGCACAGAAGTCCTGATCCAGTTCAGAGGACTGGTGAGACAGCACATCCAGAGAGACGGAGCTGGAGCGCCAACTGTGGTTCACTGCAGGTACAGAACGAGTGCTTGTCTTGTTTTAGGTCCAGAGCCATCTTTGGACACTTTTATACAAAAACCACATTAACAAAATAATGAAGTTAAAACGGAAAAGCTTACTGCAATTGTATCTTGTGATACAACCACCAGGCCCACCTGATGATGATAAACATCACACCTGTACACTAACTGCTTACATCTTGCTGTGTGTGTCTCTGTCAGTGCTGGAGTGGGGCGGACAGGAACTATCATTGCCCTGGATGTGCTGCTTCAGCAGCTTGAGAAAGAAAGAGCAGTGGGCATCAACGCCTTTGTGCACAAGATGAGACTGAGTCGACCTCACATGGTGCAGACGGAGGTAAAACAGGTTATACATAGTAGCTTCAGGCTGAGCTTCCACTTCCTTAAGTTACCTGACCGCAAATTGTGAAATAGTGGAAGCACTGTCACTGTGGCATATGTAAGCTATGCGTCTGAAATGGTATTTTCTCATGTCCCATGTAAACCTTTATAAGGCTATCCGCCAGATTTTTATTTACAAAAAAGTAGACACTTTGAAATAGTGCCAATATCATGATTGATATTTAGGTCCTTGTGTTAAGATGTCAAAATAATTTCAAGGCCACACCTTGACAGAGAAGTGGGCAATGTAGTAGTTCTTTGTGTAAGAACAGAAGTTGTGCTGTCAGTCTCATTAATGTAGGCTTCACTGAGCTAAGGTGTATGTTTATACACACATGTACGATCTCTATGAGACTGAAGTCCAATCACCAAGGCTTTGTCTACATTACTCTACAACTCTTAATGTGTTTAACACTTTAAACCTGCAGCAATGATACATACAGGGATGTGCCAGCTTGAATAGTGTGTACAGAAGCACTCATTCCCTTAAATTTCTGCTCTTTTGACCATCAACCAACTATCAATCGTGATTCTTTTTCTTTTTTTTCAGTCCCAGTACATTTTCCTGCACCAGTGCATCATGGACTGTCTACAGCCAAAAGAGAAGATGGAAGAGAACATATATGAGAATGCAGAAATGATATATGTCAATGCCACTGCACTCCGAGAATTTCACAAAAATACCTAAACTAGATGAGATTGTCAGCCCTGCAGTCAAACTTTTGTGCAACTAATTCTAAAGACTACAAGCTGTATTTTGTTATAGAACTGTAAATATGAAGAACAGACAAAAGCCTTATATATTTACTGGATATGCATCAAGCACTTAAGATTTTATTTAATTTGAATTTTTGTCAAATGTGTGTTATTTTAATTTAATCTATTTTATTATTATTTGTATTGTTATGTGAATGAGCAACACTCCAGATGACTGAAGAATGTTTTCAGATTTAATTTAGAAACAATAAGAAATGTAGGTAGGAAATGATTTTCTGTAAGGGTTAGGTAAAATAAATAAAATATTTTGTATTAATAAAAATACCTGAATGTGTGTTATTATTATTATTATTATTATTATTATTATTATTATTATTTATTTATTTTTTATAAATTCTGCAAATGAGATAAAAAGGCAAACAATGTGACTCATGTGTTTACTGACTGGCAGGTAACGGAGTTGGTTGCGTGTCCCTGTGTGAGTGAAGAATATGAATTAAGTGAAGATCATGCTTGTTATGCAAATGATCAAGCAGGCTTCTCCCGTCCATTTCATTGTGCATCTCATGATCTTACCAACAGCCCAGTATGGCCGATGCAATACCTCCTCCATCTCCCCTCCTTTTTAATGACGAGTTGTAAATTGGAAGGTAAAAGGAAATACTTGAAGAAACTATGATTCATAGTGCAAATTCACCAAAATCCCAAATGCTGTTGAGAGGTTTAATTATTGCAATATGCCTGTGCTGGTCATTTCTGTTGTGTTTATCATTAATTGCTCTTCTTTCACCTCCTTTACAGCACTTTATTGTCAGAAAAGGTCCGTTCATTTGGTTCATATTTGCTCCCATGCTGCACTTTTCCAGGGTTAGTAAACAAACCGTAATCCCTCATTAATGGAAAAAAGAAAAGCTAAATAGTGACACTGCAGCTTCACCTCTACTCTGCCTCCAGCTAAAATCAGTTTCTGCTGGTTAGTGCATTGATGGAGCATTTTGTTGACTTCACTTTCAGTCCGTGTATCCCCCCTGGTGGCGGCCTTTGGTCCTTTTGTCGTTGAGCGTACACATCCGTGCCAGAAAGGGGACATAGACAAGTGTTGGGGTCAGAAAGTTTGGGATCTACGTGCAAAAATACTCTTTAACATTTGTGTACATCACGTACTGAAGGTGCCTTGTCACTGTAAGTCTGTGGCGATGTCCTCACCTGTGATGTCAGGGGCGTGTGGAGGCGCGTTGCTTACGTTCACTCTGAACCGCGACACCACAGAGATGATGTTAACAGGTCATTAGCCCTTCTAATGTAGTAACATCCCCTGAGGCACACACGACCGTCAAAGGGAAAGAACCTGTTATTGGATAACTATTAACTGATCTCAATTGTCTGCTTACTTTTGAGGCCAGTGAGCCCTGTTGAATGCAGCCACTCCTCTGGCAATACAGAACGGTGGCGTAATTAAAGGCAGCCTCGAATGACAGACATGGTCCACAGGGTTTATTTTCTGAATACCTTTTCACGCTGAAGTCAAGGATTGCACTGTGTTACAGTGTGTTTTTTTTTGTAAAGGGGTCTGGGACGTTCTCCTCAGGCGACAGACAAGTAGCCTATATTGGTTACTGATGACTGTATTTATTGAATTTGGCACGTGTGCCGTCAATGAAATGTTGCCTCCTTAATAAATTAGGTGTAAATGGTGAAATTAGTTTAAAGGCCGGGTTCAAGCAGCTGCTGAGTGTCGACATGGAGGCAGACAGGCCGATATAGCAACAAAGAGACAGACTGATTTTCTTTTTTACAGGGAAAGAAACAGTTTAATGTGTTGACTTTAATGCAGACTTCACAAAAAGGAACTAATGATTTAGAATTTGACGTAGCTCTTTCTAATGAGTATTTTTACATTTCTCTCAAAATAATGTGATTTCAGTTACTGGTTCAGTGATTCAATCTGTTGAAACAGTCTGTTCACAAAGATTAACATTGAAATTCTGTATTTGTACGGTTACAGCTTTTCTGTATTCAAAGGTTTGAGCTACACGGAAGTGGCTTTGGCCTGACGTCACTGCACCATAATATGAGGGTCATAAACGCTGACTTCATGTTCTGCTTAAAGTGCACTAATGATGTTCTCTGTTCGTAGTTCCTCGTTGATCTCAACCACAAGGATGCTATAAGTATTCTGACCTATTTCATGAGGGTTTACAGGCTGCCACAAATGTACAAACTGGTACTCAAGTAAGTTTGCATGGGTGTGGAATGAATATGCTTTTCAAAACAAGCACTAGTTGTGCTCATTATCTTATCAGGAAGCTCATTAAAGTTGTTCTGGTAAAGACTCACATCATGGAATATTCAAGGATGAGAGAAATCGATCATTTATGAAGGTCAACTTCCTCCTCATGTTTCCCCGTAGACAACATCAGACAACATTTTGTTTGACCTAATGACACTTTTATCGAGTTTACTGCACCATAATGTGAAATCATAAACACTGTCATGAGTTCATGTTCTGTTGGAGGTGTTAGTGATGTGCTTTTAGTAGTTCCTTGTTGAGCTCAACCAGTAGGACGATAAAAATATCCCAGCCTTTCGAGACAACGCAAAGAAACCAACAGCAAATCTACTGTTCTGTGAAATCTGCTCAGCTGAAGAGGCCGCACAGGGATAGTCATGTAGAAAATCACAAAATAAATAAATAATAAAATAAAACAGGTAAAAAAAACACATCGTAAAGGTTCACAGGCTCTTACAACCATGAAAACTAATATTGATACCACAAATAAATATTTAACAAGTTGATAAGGAAGTGACCAAAGGTGACGAAAGGAGGACGTGGTTAGGATTTTAAAGTCAACACCACAGGCATAAAGGAAAGTTAATATCAGACTGTATCAGCCTCTTTGACAACACATCAGTGGAAAATCGACCACCTTGAAGTTAAGACTGGGGACAAGTCTGTAGTATGTGTGCAGCTTCATAAACCGTAACAATGATGGAGCCGTTATCTTTCAAATTCACCTCAGGTCACTTGTTGCTGTGTGTCATCCTGACTCTACTCTTGGTAAGTGCATCTTTTTTTTCAGCTTTGGTGGTCATCTAATGAAAGCTACCTTCGACAAAAGAAAACTAAATAGTCTCATGTAACTTTTCTGCACAACTATAGATAATATGACTTGACGTGATTTGCTTTCAGTCATATGAAACAAATCAATAGCTGTAGAGCCTTTTTCATGTGATACTCTTGTTATAAACTAAGAGGTGGACATACAAAATGTAAAAAACAGTTTCTGGGCCATAATTTGCATTTCAGGATGTCTGATGTTTCCGGAAGGTAAACAAATATCATGTATTTGCCTCAAACTTTCGAGGGGAAAATTGTTTACTAAAACGTAGAGTAGAACACCTCTGAACAGTGACGGTAAAGTTGCTTCCACGGTTTGTTCAATACAGTTTAATAAATATACAAGTTAAAAGCATAAGTGCCGTTGTTTTGGGATACTCAGAGATTACATTATTGCTCTCTCAATTGTGTAGATTCCATAGTCAGATAAACACTTCTGGCAGTTTTGTGCAGTGTGACGTTAGATATGTTTGGGGATTAGGTTGTTTTGTTTTTGCGCCAATGATTTCTATTCTTTTTCCAGGATGTCACGGACTCCAGCACAACAGAACCACCGGGTATGAGCCGCTGTTGCATGCATTATTGTTGGGATGTACAAACCGCATTGACACGTTGCTGTATTTAAATGTAATTATAGCTTTTGAAATGGGTCCTGTTCTTTCAACAAAATAAAGCTGGAAATAGGCAATAAAAACATGATGATTTTATAGATTTAATGCGACTGATATGACTTGTTTCATTTTTAAACTGTCAATTAAATCTTTTTCTCCATGTTTTATTTAATTATTTATTTATTTATTTTTTATAACCCAGCACCTCTGAATGCAGAAGAGTTCATAACAGTTACAGAAAAAGGGAGCCAGTATTACTCTGCAGTGGAATAAAGTGGATGGCTTTCTGAACTACATACTTAAGTACAGCTTGAATCATTTTGTGACAGTTCCTTCATCATGTTTCTTTACATTTTAGCTCCTCGTAATGCAGAAGTGTTTCAAGCAGTTGCACAAAATGAGACCAGTATAACTCTGCAGTGGAACACAGTAGATGGCATTCTCAACTACAGGCTTTTGTTCAACGGAAATGAGATAAATGTCACTGCATCAGAGGGACATGAACAAGTGACACATACAATCCCTGGACTCACAAGTGGGACTAAATATGATTTCACTCTCTTCACTGTGTTTGAAAGTGTCAGCAGCAGCGGAGTAAATCTCACTGCAGTCACTGGTGAGATGTTTTCCTCCTGATACAGGCCAACAACAGGACAGAGCTCTGTAACAATATATATGATAGAATTTCTTATTAATAGACTTGTGTTGCTCGCTAATATTTATGACTGTTGCTGATAAAATAATGGAATTCAATGAAGTTTTACTTTCTTAAAAAAAAAAAAGAATACACAAAGTCTGATATTTGTGTTGAAAGTGTTTGTGCTCAATTATTTTACTCTCACGAAACTGTCTACTCTTTGTTTTTCAGCGCCTGAAAATGTTAAGGAAGTGAAAGTGTTAGGACAAAATGAGACCAGTATAACTCTGATGTGGGACAAGGTTAACAACATCTCAACATATTTGCTACAATACGAGGACAATGGCAGTTCCAAGGTGGAAAAGATCACCTCATCTGATTCAGAGACATCAGTAACACATGTGGTCTCTCCTCTCACTGCTGGGACCAAATACAATTTCACGCTTCTCACTGTGTTTGAGGGAATAAACAGCACTGGATACGTATTTCAAGCCGTCACTGGTAAGTGATCACTTAATGTACATTTGGAATAAGCCATTTTGCTTGTGATATGAAAAAGATAATAATTTTCCTTCACCTTCCCCTTTGTCAGTCGAGAGCACAACAAAACTTGCAACAGCTGATATAGAGAGATTATCCAGTGTACTGTAGCAGTGTACTGTATATTTACAAGGATTAATGTCTGTCTGTCCTGATACAGGTCTAAAACAAGATCCAGGCCAGAGATCTGTAACAATATTCCATTTAAAGTTTCTCTAATATAGAGAGATGATTATGTACTGTATATTTACAAGAATGAATGCCTCTTTACATTCTAGCACCTCTAAAAGCAGAAGAGTTCAAAACAGTTACACAAAATGAGACCAGTATTACTCTGCAGTGGAATAAAGTGGATGGCTTTCTGAACTACATATTTAAGTACAGCTTGAATCATTTTGTGACAGTTCCTTCATCATGTTTCTTTACATTTAGCTCCTCGAAACGCAGAAGAGTTTCAAGCAGTTGCACAAAATGAGACCAGTATAACTCTGCAGTGGAACACAGTAGATGGCATTCTCAACTACAGGCTTTTGTTCAACGGAAATGAGATAAATGTCACTGCATCAGCGGGAAATCAAGTGACACATACAATCCCTGGACTCACAAGTGGGACTAAATATGATTTCACTCTCTTCACTGTGTTTGAAAGTGTCAGCAGCAGCGGAGTAAATCTCACTGCAGTCACTGGTGAGATGTTTTCCTCCTGATACAGGCCAACAACAGGACAGAGCTCTGTAACAATATATATGATAGAATTTCTTATTAATAGACTTGTGTTGCTCGCTAACATTTATGACTGTTGCTGATAAAATAATGGAATTCAATGAAGCTATTACTTTACTAAAAAAAAAAAAAAGAATACACAAAGTCTGATATTTGTGTTGAAAGTGTTTGTGCTCAACTATTTTACTCTCATGAAACTGTCAACTCTTTGTTTTTCAGCTCCTGAAAATGTTAAGGGAGTGGAAGTGTTAGGACAAACTGAGACCAGTATAACTCTGATGTGGGACAAGGTTAACAACATCTCAACATATTTGCTACAATACGAGGACAATGGCAGTTCCAAGGTGGAAAAGATCACCTCATCTGATTCAGAGACATCAGTAACACATGTGGTCTCTTCTCTCACTGCTGGGACCAAATACAGTTTCACGCTTCTCACTGTGTTTGAGGGAATAAACAGCGCTGGATACGTATTTCAAGCCGTCACTAGTAAGTGATCACTTAATGTACATTTGGAATAAGCCATTTTGCTTGTGATATGAAAAAAAAAAAAAAATTTCATTCACCTTCCCCTTCGTCAGTCGAGAGCACAACAAAAATTGCAACAGCTGATATAGAGAGATTATCCAGTGCACTGTAGCAGTGTACTGTATATTTACAAGGATTAATGTCTGTCTGTCCTGATACAGGTGTAAAACAAGACCCAGGCCAGAGATCTGTAACAATATTCCATTTAAAGTTTCTCTAATATAGAGAGATGATTATGTACTGTATATTTACAAGAATGAATGCCTCTTTACATTCTAGCACCTCTAAAAGCAGAAGAGTTCAAAACAGTTACACAAAATGAGACCAGTATTACTCTGCAGTGGAATAAAGTGGATGGCTTTCTGAACTACATATTTAAGTACAGCTTGAATCATTTTGTGACAGTTCCTTCATCATGTTTCTTTACATTTTAGCTCCTCGAAACGCAGAAGTGTTTCAAGTAGTTGGACGAAGTGAGACCAGTATAACTCTGCAGTGGAACACAGTAGATGGCATTCTCAACTACAGGCTTTTGTTCAACGGAAGAGAGATAGATGTCACTGCATCAGAGGGAAATCAAGTGACACATATAATCCCTGGACTCACAAGTGGGACTGAATATGATTTCACTCTCTTCACTGTGTTTGAAAGTGTCAGCAGCAGCGGAGTAAGACTCACTGCAGTCACTGGTGAGATGTTTTCCTCCTGATACAGGCCAACAACAGGACAGAGCTCTGTAACAGTATATATGATAGAATTTCTTATTAATAGACTGGCGTTGCTCGCTAACATTTATGACTGTTGCCTACAAAATAATGGCATTCAATGAAGCTTTACTTTCCTAAAAAAAAATAAAAAAATACACAAAGTCCGACATTTGTGTTGAAAGTGTTTGTGCTCAACTATTTTACTCTCATGAAACTGTCAACACTTTGTTTTTCAGCTCCTGAAAATGTTAAGACAGTGGAAGTGTTAGGACAAAATGAGACCAGTATAACTCTGCAGTGGAACACAGTAGATGGCATTCTCAACTACAGGCTTTTGTTCAACGGAAATGAGATAAATGTCACTGCATCAGCGGGAAATCAAGTGACACATATAATCCCAGGACTCACAAGTGGGACTAAATATGATTTCACTCTCTTCACTGTGTTTGAAAGTGTCAGCAGCAGCGGAGTAAATCGGTCTGCAGTCACTGGTGAGATGTTTTCCTCCTGATACAGGCCAACAACAGGACAGAGCTCTGTAACAATATATATGATAGAATTTATTATTAATAGTCTGGTGTTGCTCGCTAACATTTATGACTGTTGCTGATAAAATAATGGAATTCAATGAAGCTATTACTTTACTAAAAAAAAAAAAAAAATACACAAAGTCTGATATTTGTGTTGAAAGTGTTTGTGCTCAACTATTTTACTCTCATGAAACTGTCAACTCTTTGTTTTTCAGTGTCTGCAAATGTTAAGGGAGTGGAAGTGTTAGGACAAACTGAGACCAGTATAACTCTGATGTGGGACAAGGTTAACAACATCTCAACATATTTGCTACAATACGAGGACAATGGCAGTTCCAAGGTGGAAAAGATCACCTCATCTGATTCAGAGACATCAGTAACACATGTGGTCTCTTCTCTCACTGCTGGGACCAAATACAGTTTCACGCTTCTCACTGTGTTTGAGGGAATAAACAGCACTGGATACGTATTTCAAGCCGTCACTAGTAAGTGATCACTTAATGTACATTTGGAATAAGCCATTTTGCTTGTGATATGAAAAAAATAATAATTTTCCTTCACCTTCCCCTTTGTCAGTCGAGAGCACAACAAAACTTGCAACAGCTGATATAGAGAGATTATCCAGTGCACTGTAGCAGTGTACTGTATATTTACAAGGATTAATGTCTGTCTGTCTTCAATATTCAAAGTATTTATTGTCATATGCACAGTAAAGAAACATGTTCCTCTTTACAATGAAATTCTTCCTTTGCTGTCCAGAGAATGCCAACAGTGTAATAAAAAATATACATACAACCACAATATACAATATACAAAGTAAAGCACCTTTACACACATTTGATAAGCACATGTGATACATAAGAATAAGATCAACAATAATAATGATGATAAAGCAGTACAAATCTGAAAACTGTGCAATTATGCATGTGCTTTTGTAAATGTGTTCAGGACAGTTATGAGGTAGATTCAACTCCTATCTGCTGTTTCGGAGTCTGATGGCAGTGGGAAAGAAAGAGTTCTTCACTCTGGTGGTCTTGGACTTAACACCTTGTACCTCCAGCCTGAGGGTAGACGTGTGAACAGACCGTGCTGGGGGTGGGTGGAGTCTTTGAGGATGGAGGCAGCTCTCCTGTGGACTCTGCAGTGGTAGGTGCTCTGCAGAGAGGGCAGTGGAGTCCTGGTGATCTTCTCCACAGCTTTTACTACTCTCTGCAGGCGTTTCTGGTCCAAAGCAGAAGTGCTGCCGTACCAGACGGTGATACAGCCGGTCAAGATGCCCTCAACAATGCAGATGTAGAAGTTGCTGAGGATCTCTGGCGACATCCCAACTTCCTCAGTCTCTTCAGGAAATACAGCTGCTGTTGGGCCCTCTTTACCAGCTGTGTTGTGTTGAGTGACCAAGTGAGGTCATCACTAATGTGGACGCCCAGGTATTTGAAGCTGCTCTCTACTTCCAGCTCCCGGATGTACAGTGGCCGATGAGGTCTCCTCTTTTTCCTCATGTCCACTATCATCTCCTTCGTCGTGTCCATGCTGAGGGTGAGGTTGTTGTCCTCACACCACGACACCAGACTGGCCACCTCCCTCCTGTAGGCCGCTTCGTGCCCACCAGTGATGCATCCTGTCACTGCGGTGTCGTCCACAAACTTAAGGATGATGTTGTCCTTGTGGGAGGCGACACAGTCATAAGTGAACAGGGTGTAGAGGATGGGGCTGAGGACGCATCCCTGTGGAGTGCCAATGTTTGTGATAATGCTGGCTGAAGTCCTGTTTTACAATCCTGACAGACTGGGGCCTGCCAGTCAGAAAGTCTAGGAGCCAGTCACAGATGGTGGGGTGCGGACCAAGTGTAGTAAGTTTGTCGGTGAGTTTGTAGGGGAAGACCGTATTGAAGGCGGCGCTGTAGTCCACAAAGAGCGTCCTGACGTAGGAGTCTTTATTTTCCAGGTGGGAGAGGGAATAGTGGAGAACAGAAGCGATAGCGTCTAAGATGGACCTGTTGGGCCGATAGGCGTATTGCAGAGGGTCCAGGGTGTCCGGTATGCTGCTCTGATTGTGGGTCAGCACCACTCTCTCAAAACACTTCGTAATGATTGGAGTGAGTGCTGCTGGTCTGTAATCATTCAGGCAGGTGGGTCGGCTCTTCTTGGGGAGGGGGACGATGGTTGTGGTTTTGAAGCAGGAGGGAACGGTGCAGTGGCTGAGGGAAAGGTTGAAGATTGAGGTGAGAACATCAGCCAGCTCGTTGGTGCATGCTCTGAGACCAGACAACATCCCTGGGCGGGATGTCCAGCTGCCTCGCGGGGGTTGATGTTCCTCAGGACTATGTGTACCTGGCCTGATGAGACGGTTTGTGGGCCTCCTCTCTGTGGTCTCAAGGCGGGTGTAGAAGGTGTTAAGGGCATCTGACAGGCTGTCTGCGGAGCTGATGGTGCTGGTGGTGGTCCTGTAGTCAGTGATGTGCTGCAGGCCTTGCCACATCCGCCCGGAGTCCGTAGTGGAATAGAAGGCGTCCAGCTTCTCTCTGTACTGCCTTTTGGGTGTTGTGATGATTTTTTCCACTCCATACTTCGCAGCTCTGCACTCCGTCTCATTGCCTGATTTAAATGCTAGAGAGCGATCACACAGCATGTGATGTACCTGACTGTTAATCCAGGGCTTTTGGTTGGGAAACTTCTTGACTTGTATGGTGGGCACAATGTTGTCGACACAAGTGCTAATATACCCAGAGAGATGATTATGTACTGTATATTTACAAGAATGAATACCTCTTTACATTCTAGCGCCTCTTAAAGCAGAAGAGTTCAAAACAGTTGCACAAAATGAGACCAGTATAACTCTGCAGTGGAAAACAGTAGATGGCATTCACGACTACAGGCTTTTGTTCAGTGGAAGTGAGATAGATGTCACTGCATCAGAGGGAAATCAAGTGACACATACAATCCCAGGACTGACAAATAGGACTAAATACAATTTCAGTCTCTTCACTGTGTTTGAAAACGACAGCAGCAGCGAAGTAAACCTCACTGCGGCCACTGGTGAGATTTATTTCCTCTGACATAGCCCTACAATAATAGCCAACAATATCTCATTTAAAGCTTTATTAACGCATGCTCACCTTGCTCACCTGAAAATACTGTATCAAAATGGAAGGAAAGTTGAGACAGATGAAAAACAGATGCCAAAAACGTCAACAGCCAGTAGAAAGTGACCTGGACGTGAACTTTTACTGCCTGGATAATTGAGAAAAATCGCTAACTACTAACTAACTTTTAAAGACTAGACTGTCTCTAAAATATATCATAATAAAAAGGCTATCTGTCACACTTCATCTTCAGGTCTAGCTCTTGAAAAGCTTATATTCTGAGTTTCTTTCCAGATTTAAAGCTCATTCCCAAATGTATTCATATTGATACATACCCTGCGTGTCTGTGTGAATTATAGTGAAAATCCTTGAATTGGTTGTGAGTGAAGGCTTTTTTTCTTTTTTCATCAGTTCCAAAGGTGACTTCTGTCAGTGTCACTGAGCGCTCTACAACCAATATAACCCTGGTGTGGAACGTGGCTGTGGATAAAGACTGGAGCTACTTTCTCCAAATGAACGAGGACAGTGTGCTTCTTCTCCCAAATAGATCCACAGGTGTTGTGTCACATAGATTCACATTCCTCCAGCCTGGAAGAGAGTATCCATTCAGCGTGATCACACATCTCTCTGGACTCAACAGCACTGCTTATGAAGACTCCACAGTAACACGTAATACAGAACTGTTATCAGTAGATATTGTCCTATATGAAAAATAAGATATTGTTCCATTTTTTGATTGAATCATGTGCTTACAACTAACAAAAGAATGTTTTTTTCTCCAAAATGTTGTCATTTATTTCAGGCATAGACTGTGCCAGTGTACGATGGCATGTTACTACATCATCAATCCAAGGAATGGTTGAAGGCTTGTTCACGAAAGCAATAGCCACTAATGCATCACAAGAACATGTCAGTCCTGGAGGTCCAAACGTGTCATTTACCGGCCTTTACCCTGGTGCAACCTATGAGTTGTATCTTTCGTATGAAAACAACTCCAAACACCTGAAACAGTGTGAACACCATCTGACAATCAGTAAGTAGAAATCTGTCTTTCCATATAAAGCTAGACTTTAATAGCTATTAATCAATTAGTATCACGGTTTTCAACAAGTTTCTTGGGATTGACTAATTGGATGGAAGATGTGTCAAGACAGTACATTATTTGGCATCAAGCATAATGTTGGACTAATCCCTATTGAAAGGAACAGAAAAAAAGAATAATTTTGCAGTGAAGTGCAAATTTTAAAACGATGTCAAGAACATCAACGTCATTTTCATCCGACCCTTTTTTTTAATACCTACCTATCTACCTATCTACCTGTTTTATTCAGTTCCTCCACGCTTAAATGCTCACTGTGAGCACTGGGATGCTGGCTATTCTGTCCGTATTGCCTGGGATAAACCGGAGGGTTTGTGGACTGCAGTGGAGGTGAACGTGTCGGGGACATCTTATATGAAGGCTGAAAATGGTGAAGATTATACCATATTACCTGGATTCCTACCTGCCAAACATTATGAGGTGTCTTTAGCTTCACTGTCTGGGACTGGAAAGGGTTCTGAGCAGCGTTCTGAGCCATATGTTTTTTCATGTGCTACCGATCCAAGGGGTGAGTATGTGACTAAACCATTTCAGTTTCTTTATGTAAAATTTAAACAATGTATTCTCACTATTGTTCTGTTTATATCTCCTGCTCGTTGTTTGGTTTTGATTCTTTGAATTTCATGTTTTTTATTAGATTTCAACATCCTCCTTGTAGAGGGAAAATAAAGATAATGTGAGGCTGACGCAACAGGAACTGCTCTGTTGTGTTGTGTATCCACTTTATGTTACAGATCAATTAATGCAGATTTTACTTCCTCTAGGAGTCATTGCAGGTTCAGTGTTTGCTGTGCTCCTTTTTGTTGTCCTGGTCTGTCTCATTGCCTTCATTTTGCTGAAAAGACCAGATATTATCAGGTTGGTGCTGCCTCAGTGACTACACCTGCATTATCTCCCTGAAATATACTCAGCAATGAACCACTTTGCTTCTTTCCCACAGAAGAAAAAAGCCAGTCACTGTTGGTTCCAAACAATCTAATAAAAAGTGCAAGTAGGTATACTCCTCATAATGTTAACACCACTGTCAATTCATCTGGACGAGAAAAAAGTTGGTTTACCACATGTGAAAAATTGCTGTATCTGCGATTAATGTCCGTCCCTATTCTGTAATTTATGTAAATCAGTTATATGGCATTATTATATACAATATATTTTTTATGGTTTTTTTTTAGAGCTATTTCGGTGGCAAAGTTTCCGGACCACTTCTACCAATTAAGTGGGGACGACAACCGGGGTTTCAGCCAGGAGTATGAGGTGCATGAAAAAAGACAAGATGATATTTTTTCTGTGCTCTTTTGCATCTTCCTATACTTGCAACGGACTGTCAAAGTGCCTGTGTTCATTTGTTTCCTGTTGAACTGTGTCTCAACTGCATGCTGTGTCATCTGCCAACTGTCATGCAGAGCCTCCTTCCTGTCGGCACGGAGCAGACACAACAGAAAGCTCTCCTACCTGAGAGCAAAGCGAGGAATCGGCTCGACAGTGTCCTGCCATGTAAGCATGTGGCGAGGCCGTACTCGTACCATCGTCCCGATCCACTGACTCTGTTTCTAGTCGTGGCTGATGTGGTGCATTGCAACAAAAAACATCTTCTGTTTTTCTCATCTTAGATGACTGGTCCCGGGTGAAGCTCTTCACATCAAATACCAATGAGACCTCTGACTACATAAATGCCAGTTACATACCAGTAGGTATTACTTGATGACTGAAAATCATGTATGAAAACTCTAATTGTTGTACACCAGGATACAGTGAGCTTATAAAAACAATCTTGACTCAAGTGGTTAAAAACGTCCTTCAGTTAGAAGGAACAGATTTGCGAAGCTTGAACCTTTCGCTATCTGGAGTGAAGTGGCACAGTTGCAAGCAAATGGCTGCTGAGACATCTGCAGATGCACCGTTTTGACATCTGGACAATGAAGGACGCATAAAAGCTCAAAAAGTGTACATATTCATTCTGACAATTACTTCTCAGGGCTACAACAGCGACAGAGAGTACATCGCCACTCAGGGTCCTCTGCCGTCCACAGTGAATGAGTTCTGGAGGATGATCTGGGAACAACAAGTGAAAGGCGTCGTCATGGTAACCAACTGCACTGAGGGCGGACAGGTGACTTACCCATGGAGATTTCAGAACGTTTTACTGTGCAAACTGAAAATGTAGTGATTTGCCGTGAATCATTTCTCTGCTCTCTAGTTATTACGCTGCCACTTTATGGTCTACTGCCACAGCTACAAGAACCTAATCTTATGTTTTGTTTGTTTATGTTTCCTTTTCCTAGACTAAGTGTGAACAATACTGGCCTGCTGACAGGGATCCTTGCCTTTACGGAGAGCTGACGGTCACCATGAATTCTGAGCAGCAGGAGCCAAACTGGACCTTGAGGGAATTTAGGGTGAAACATGTATGAAACACCTCTAAAATGTTTATGGTGTAATTAAATAGGTCGGGTTTATTGATATATTTTTAAGCCACAAGGCACGACAAAGTGAAAGAAAAGCATGACTACGTCTGTGTGTAGAAAAACACTATGTACTGGTTGAACATTTTCAATATCATTTACCGACCACTATATTGGTTAAAAACGCAGACCTGCAGTGTTTGATTTCCTCTTTGTAAATCTTTTCTCTCAGAGTAAGACCTCAGAGGAGCGCACAGTGAGGCATTTTCATTTCACTGCTTGGCCTGACCATGGAGTCCCACAGGGCACAGAAGTCCTGATCCAGTTCAGAGGACTGGTGAGACAGCACATCCAGAGAGACGGAGCTGGAGCGCCAACTGTGGTTCACTGCAGGTACAGAACGAGTGCTTGTCTTGTTTTAGGTCCAGAGCCATCTTTGGACAATTTTATACAAAAACCACATTAGGGAAACCAAATAATGAAGTTAAAACGGAAAAGCATACTGCAATTATATCTTGTGATACAACCACCAGGCCCACCTGATGATGATAAACATCACACCTGTACACTAACTGCTTACATCTTGCTGTGTGTGTCTCTGTCAGTGCTGGAGTGGGGCGGACAGGAACTATCATTGCCCTGGATGTGCTGCTTCAGCAGCTTGAGAAAGAAAGAGCAGTGGGCATCAACGCCTTTGTGCACAAGATGAGACTGAGTCGACCTCACATGGTGCAGACGGAGGTAAAACAGGTTATACACAGTAGCTTCAGGCTGAGCTTCCACTTCCTTAAGTTACCTGACCGCAAATTGTGAAATAGTACAAGCACAGAATATGTGTAAGCTAGTTTTTTCAAATCTTACTCCCTGATTTTTATTTACCAAAAACAGACACTCTGAAATAGATCTAGCGTCATGATTGTTATTTACAAATCCATTCATCAGGCTCTTGAAAGTAAAAAATGATTCCAGTCATGGGTTGTACTGTTGATATGCAGGAACACCTTGACATAAAGTTTGCAGTGTATTAGAACTGAAATCATGTTTTCAGTCTCATTAACGTAGGCTTCACTGAGCTAATGTGTATGTCTATAAGCACATTTACAATCTTTGTGAAACAATGTCTGTACAACTGCACTCCTTCTCTAAAAGTTCTGCTTTTTTCAAATGACCAGCATCTGTGATTCATTTCTTTTCAGTCCCTGTACATTTTCCTGCACCAGTGCGTCATGGACCGTCTGCCGAATGACCAGAAGGCCGGGGAGAACGTGTATGAGAATCCAGACGCGATATACGACACCGAGCTCCAAGACATTCACACAAATCCCTGAACTCAACAAGACTTTCAGCCCTGCAATCAAGCTTTTGTGCAACTAAAAAGAAACCTGCTATATTTAGTTATGAGCTGTAAATATGAAAAACACTTAAAAGTCTTCTACATTAGCTGTATATGCGTAACACACTTAAGATATTACTTATATTTACTTTTTTTCTTCTCATCTGTCAAACATGTAGTATAATACCAACCATCATTATTACTACTATTTTTATTATTATTATTATTATTATTATTATTATTATGTGTGGAGCCACACTCACAGACTTTTCAGATCTAATTTAGAAACAGTCAGAAATGTTGGAGGAAAAGACAGATATTTCTATTTGTACAAGAAATAAAATATTTATTATCAACAAAAATACCTGAATGTGGTTTTACAAAGTCTGCAACTGAGATTAAAAACAAACAGATCACATTTACAAATTAGTGTCAAAGAGTCACAGAACAGTCTGTCTGATTAAGTCTTATTTTAGGCATTATAAACTGGGTTTTGGTTCCAGTTCCAGTGTTCGGTCCTTTTGCTTCCTACAGCGGAGAACACACCAACTCTGCTCACACGTCCTCCTCTGTGACGCCTATACTCGGTGGGTTCTTGCCACTGGAGACAATAGATTTATTAAATTTACTATCAATGATTTCCTGTCTGGCTTTCACAGCCTCAGAGTTGATCTCTACTGGCACTGAACGCTGCCTGCCTGGATGCAGGGGCTCGATTTTACCAGCTACAGGCGGGGGAGGGTTGGAGAACTTCTTGGCGATGTTGTGTAGGACGCTGCACGACTTGATAATGTTGGACTTTTTGTCCAGAGAGCCTTCTTGCGCAAAACCGAGCTGCATCAGACACCTGAAGCGCCTCTTCATGGAGCCGAGCGTCGTCCGCATGACGTTGTGGATCTTTGCGTGGGCCTCATTGAAGCGGGTCTCGTTGTCGTTCGCTGGTTCTGACACAGGAGTCAAGACGTGCATGCTCAGGTTGTAGCTTTTCCCACCTTTGAGAAAGACACAAGACCAATTAAATGTTAATCCTAAAGACTTATTACACAATGTTGAGAAACTCATCTGCACTCATGTGAGCGTTCGATTTGGAAGATGATAAAAATGATGTGTTTCTGAACTAAAAACACACAAAAAGGGGTGTGCATCATCATGCATGTTAAAAAAATGTTTTAAATATCAAAAATATCATACATATGGTTGAACGCCCGAATAACGCCAATATGAACCCTTTTTTTTTTGAAAATGCAGCAAAAGATGCTCGGGGTAATTTATAATTATCAAATTATCACCTGCGCAGTACACAGATAACTGTAAAATATCCTCCCTCCATTACATATTTTCGGGTTTGATAGACACATTTGAGGGAGCACTGCAAGAAATGTGTGCATATGGGCCGATGTATCGGCATCAGAATTTCTTTACTCCTGAATATCGGTCGTAACATCAGTCCCAAATATCATCAGTCAGCTTTAAAGAAACACCAATAAGTAGTGTGAAGTCAGACGGTACAAAGCAGCAAAATGGTGATGGATTTAATGCATTTTTATTATCATAATTATGGCTGTTAATGATAGGACAGCTTCACAAATGACAGGAAACAAGATGAGAGAGAGGAGGAGTGACACAGGCCGGGACTCGAACCCGGGTCCGCTGCAGCGAGGACAAAGCCTCTGTGCCTGGGTCGCCTGCTCTACCAACTAAGCTAACTGGCGCAATGTATGAATGTTTTCTCAGGTGATGCAGCAGGTCGTGTGTGCGTGGGATAGTGTTACACATGCACACGTTCAGCATCACCTTCTGTGTCTCGTGCTGTATACACGTCTTACCGATGACCCAGTACGGTCCGTGCAGGTCCTCCTCCAGCTCCCTCCCTTTAAACGACGACTCCCACATCTCCTGCTCGTACGTGCTGCCCACGCAGCACTTCTCCACGCTCAGTATGTTGCCGTCGGCGTCGCATATGAACTGGCTCACCACCGACGTGTGACCCAGCGTGTTGACGAACGACCTGAAGCTGTCCTTCTCGTACGGAGAGGCTCGGATCTTGAAGTGAGCCGGAGCCAGGACGCCCAGCACGTTGGGGATCCCGCACAGCTTCTCTATCTCGAAGGCGACGTTGGATTTGGCGTCCTGCATCAGCGGGAACGAGATGAACTGGTCGGACATCCCCGCGATGACCCCGGACACCGTGCCGATGACCGCCGTGTAGTCCGTCTGGCTCAGGTCGACCCTCTGCAGGATGGCGGCGGAGGCGACTCCGTGCGCGTAATAGTTCAGCGCCACCATGACCATCTCGTCCACGGACAGCGCGGGCCTCTTCACGGCCACTTTCCGCATGCGGATGCGGACGGAGTCTGTGATGAAGGAGATGCAGGGTCTGGTGAGGTGGAACATCTGGAACAAAGTCTCGTCGTCCATGTCGTCGAAGCAGCTCGGAGCCCCGAGGTTCTCCTCGTCCGGTCCGAGCAGCTCCTCCTGGACCGCCAGCCACACCGGCAGAGCGAAGGCCATCTGTTCACTGCTGCGGGACGTTTACAACAAACACAGCATGAATGACAAATAATAAACAACAGCCAGGAATCATGGAAGCGCACGGTCTTCTTCTGTGAGGTTCAGGGAGCCGGTAGAGCTGCACGCCATCGCCACCTGGTGGTCAGGGATGGAAACTACAAGCAAACGCAGCCGTGTTTGAATAAATAAATGGATAAATAACATACTGTTTAGTTTTAATGGAAAGTACCTCATATAACTACAGACCATTAGTATCACGGAAGCACGCTGTCTTCTTCTGTAAGGGTTAGGCAAATCCTACAAGTCGCTCGTTGTCGCCACCTAGTGGTCAGGAAGAGTAGCTACAAACAAATGCAGCTATAATTAAATGACTAAATAAATAAATGGGGGAAATAAATCACGTAGTTACACTTCAGTGGCATATAAAATACTTACAGATTTACCTACAGATCACCTACCACTATCAAATAGAACTTAATATACTGTACACAGACACATGGTTTGCATACACTGTACATAAACACCCACAGTATTTGTTTTTGCACTATTTATTTGTTTGTATTTGTTTACAGTTTGCAGAAACACTTGTATATATAGGTACTGTATACTGGTGGTCATTGTTGCTTTTTATGCATTATTATACATACACCTGACCTCAAAAAGAATTTGACTCTGATTTTAAGTTTTTCAATAAGACTTATTTTGATTTATTACTTGTGCATTACTTTACACTTGGGCCCGTCTTGTGCATAATGTCTAGTTGGGGTTTAAACCAATCAGATTGATGTATTTGGCAATAAAATCTTGTCTAGTGATGCAAGTTGTCATTTTGAATCAGAGAATTTCAAACTGTTCCAGAGCCTGTGACTTCACTCCTAAATGTATAGCAATTGATCTCGAGGTGAGAATCTTGCCCTTAAAATTCATAATGCAAGAGGATATTTTGTATATAAAGAAAGCATTGCTGATTTATTTCATATGATAATATTGTTATAATTAAAAGTGTAATAATTGCACAACACGTAAATATTTATAAAAAGTATGAAATTTATTGAATATAATTATATGCTTCCATTTTCACCAAATGTACAAGTTGCTCTGACAGTATGTTAATTTGGCCAGAATATTACGTTACATCACATTTAGCATGTCACTGTTAACACACACACACACACACACACACACACACACACACACACACACACACACACACACACACACACACACACACACACACACACACAGGACATGATTTTGTCCAATGTAGAATGTAGAAAAAGTACATTTATTCAGTACGTCTTGCCCTGATGTTGCACTGTTCCTGGACAAATAAATAAAGCGTAAACAGTGACAGTACAGTAAATCCCCAGCAGCTTCACTTCAGCTCTGCCTCCAGCGAAAATCAGTTTGTGCTTATTATTGCTCGGGCGACAAATAGAACATTTTGTTGACTTCGCTTATGGAAACATCTTTCAGTCTGGGTATTCCCCCCTTGTGGCAACCATTTGGCTTTTGGCCTTGAGCGTACACATCTGTGACAGAAAAGAGAAGGAATTTGAAACTCTGTGAGAAAATCCTCCTAACATTTGAGAACATTTATTACAATTTTATTATCAGGAGCATTTGTAGTCCAAATGTGTCCACATAGGTGCAACATCCTCACCTGTGATGTTGTCAATAGAGTCGAGCGGAGCCGTGTTGTTCATGTTCACCCCAAACAGCAACACCAAAGCGATCATTAATGCGACCAGCAGATAGATCGGCACAGCAAGGGCCCAATATCTACACAAGACAAAACGTTTAAGTTCACAGATTATAAACGTCTAATGTGGTCCGTATATTCCCTGAGGCACATAACTCCATTTAACAGTCAAGAGAGAGAACTCCTTAGCGGACAAATATTATCTGATTATATTATTCTCCTTACTTTTGAGGCCAGTAAGTGAGTCCTATTGAATGAAGCCACTCCTCTGGTACATAGGCCCACAGGCAAAACAGACCTGTGGAGAGAAGACAGGACAGTAAGCGAAGGACAGCAGACATAGTTGACGGGGTTTATTGTTTGAATACTCATTCACACTGAGAAATGAAGGACAGGACATCCTTTGCTGTTACTTTAAATGCACTGCCAGTGTTAATGCATGATTTACAATCATCATAACATGGCAGTGAGTGAGTTGAATGACTACATCTGACTCATTGTATTAGTATTTTCTGGGAATTTGAAGTACATCTGTAGAGTATTTAGCCAGATCAGACACAAGGAAAAAAAAATGAACCTTTTATATTCTTCAAATTAAAAGAATAAACACTATTTTACTTTGAAGATGGAAGATGGTCTTTTGGTTTTTCATATGGATGTTTTCTTAACTGATCACAAGCAAAAAACAAAACAATCCAGACTAAACTAAAAACAATTTATAGAAATGAAAAATGGCAACAAATGAATAAAAATGTTATTTTTGTGCACCTAAATAATTTATTTCACAATTTTAAGCCATTTTTTTTTCAATTTCACCAGGACTCAATTTGACCTTTGCAAGAGAAGAGACATTATTCTCTTTATTCTGTCATTCTGTCTTTATTCTGTCAATATTGCATTGATTTTTTCCCCCCATGGTATCCAAAATGGTAGAAGAATGGTTTAAGTACTGTTAAACTTAAGTTACATGAAAATAGATCCTGAACTTTGTGAATGGGGTGTAATAATAATATACGAGACTCAAACTGTGCCTGTATTTTCCCATGTGTTTTTGTATCTCATATCTAAGACTATGTAACTTGCCTAGGTTGCTTTATGATGGTTATGAGTCCACTGGAATAATGTCTCTGCAGCTGAACTGGTAATGTATGTAAACATGTATGAACATGCCAATCAATTCACGTATGTACCTGCTGGACCGGACGTTATTAACATGTCGTCTATCATTTTATCATTGAAAAAAAAAGAAAAATATGAGTAGTTTACTTACAGAAGCCAAAATGTGAGCCAAGGTAAAGAACAAAGCCATAAATGGCCCTCTCAGGCAGGGGAGAGGGAGAGTTTTCCACCATGATCTAAAACACAACAAAAAACAACGGTAAGATGAAGAAGTATGGCAATTCAAGAAAATGTACAAAGCTTCTGACCCAATGTTAGCTCGAGTTACATACTTATAAATATGTGTTAAAGTTAACAGCTAGTACAAGAATCTTAACAACAATCAGATGACTTCCTCTTTTTTTCCTGTCAACGCAGCTAAACTGAGGTTTGGTGATTTACCCAGAATGTAGTTGAAATATGCGACGCGACGTATTTGTCAAAAATGTAACATAAAACAAGGTTAAAATCTACATTTTAAGCCCCCTTCTTCGCTCTGACACATGAAGCTGTCAGACATCGTCGCTCAATTAGCTTGCCTACGTTTTGTCCCACACGATGTCTGGTCCGGTGTAGCACGTTTTCCAGAAAGGGAGTTCCGCATTAGAAATAAGAGGCAAAACAAGCAGCAAAACATAATTTTAAGTGTATCAATATATTATATAAATGTGTGCCTATATGAGTTGAAATACTACACTGTTATTAGTGTATTATTAAGCCTTGTAACTTACTAAACCTAACTACGATGTTACGATTCCGTGTTTCTACCGGACAGATTTCCCTGCTGCACATTTCGGAAATACACAATCCAGCATGGTTTCGCAGCAGCTGAGGTGTACCACTGAGCAAGTCTCTCAGCTATTCAGGACAGTATCCAAGTAATTATTCTGTGTCGGTGCCGCTGCACGGTTAATTTACTTTTGGGGAACATTTCTCGGTGATACGTCACTGACCGTTACTTTTTGAACGTTACCTGGTTACCAAGTGACGGAGCTGTGACGGACCAGCGTGGCTGAGGAAGAGGGACAGATTTGACAGACTTCAAACAAATAATACCAAGTATTTCAGTGAAAGTGGCCGTCATGTCAAAGGTACAGGCAAAGAAGACAGAGTCGTCTGCCAAGACACGACGACCAAAATCTTCAGAGACACAATTCACAGCGAAAAAGAAACGGAAACACTGGCTGGAGGTGAAGTATGTCAAGCTAAAACCTCCTCCCCAGAAGAAGGAAAAACCTAAAGTTCAGGAAAACCAGAACCCCCAACCCCCAACAGATGCCCAGAACTTCTCTTCAAACTGGAAAACATTACAAGAGGTGAGTAGCATACTAACAGGTTTTCACTTCATATCCGTGTACATGTTTCTGCTTCTCTAAAATAATTGATCAAACTTTTTCTAAACTTTCCGCAGGTGCTGAAAGTCAGTCAACCACCAAAAATGAAGCCCGTGCCACCAAAACACCACAATGGTGCCCTGCAGAAAAAGAGGGCTGAAGAAACCTCTTCCAAAGATATTTCAAAGAAAAATGTTCGTCCCAAGCAGACAGACACAGAGAAAAAAGTGACACACAAAACGGCAACGACAAGTGTTGTCCCCAAGGACTCTCAGGTGAACCTGAAGATCCCAGGTGTCTCAGAGACGGGACAGCCTGCTGCTCCAAAAAGGAAAAAGGAGGGTGGAAAGTCAGACAGCGAGCAAGCAGCCAAGAAAAATAAGCCTGCGGTGGAAGGGAGGAAACCTACAGCGTAAGTATATACAGCACTGAATTCTGGTCATATTTAAGCCAAGAAGAATTGCGACTGCTAACTTCCTCTCGTCCTGTGCTGTTGTAGAGACGACCTTTGGTTTGATGATGTGGACCCTGACGACATTGAGGCAACAGTGGGAGCAGAGGCAGCAGAGATCATGAGGAGGAAGCAGGGCGTTCAGAAGCACAAGGACACAGAGAGCGCTCTGGTCAAGGAGAAAGCCTTTGAGGGGTGAGTGTGTAATGTGATGTAACGAAACAAAACGTGCTTCAGGAGAGTTCAGGTCATACTGTTACTGACACGGCTGTAATGTGACAGACAATCACAAGTTAAATCAATCAGAATGCTATCGCCCAAAATAATGTTAATAATGTCAATAAAATGTATTGCTCGGCTAAACTTGCATCTTCTGAATTAAGCAGTTGTCCGATACAACCTGAATTTCACCCCTGTCTTTAAGATAGCGCCGTCCATGGCTGCTGTGGCATGACTCTGTGCTGTGTTTTGTTTGGAAACACACACACTGGAATGCTGAGACAAATTCCTACTATGTTAGCATAAATGGCAATAAATGATTCTGATTCTGATTCTGCAGCATTGGCAGCAAACCAGTTGCAACTAGTGTTGTTATTATGCTATGAATACAACATGTGCACCTTTTCTTTTAAAGGACCATGCTGGCGTTTCTGTATATTTAAGGGCATTTTACAAATGGTGCACAGTTAATAGTTAGTTAGTAGTAATAGCATAGTTAATAAAAAGTCTAAAACAGGACAACATACCGACAAAGAAGATTGGCACAATATATAAATGGCCTGAGAAAGATAGATCCTGTAGTTAGGTAAAGTTTCTGCTTTTTAGTGTTACTACTGCTTCTTGGGTTACTACTGGAAAAGGTTGACATGCTTTGATGCTCAAAAACACAAAAGCTTTGTATTCCTCCTCTGTCAGAAATGCTTTATTTAAACTCCTTTCTCTTTAAATCCCATCTCCTGAATACGCAGTCTGCTCTGATTGGTCAGCTGGCCCATGCCTGAGCCAGGACTGCTAACAGCAACAGAGCAGCTGTGCTAAATTAATTCTTCCGTGCCAAACTAGACACTAGGCAGAAATGATAAGAATATGTGACATGGTGATGTAGTGTGATGTCACAAAGACACAGAATTAAAGGCAGGACTACTGATGATGCGTTTCAGGATCAGTGTTTTGTGTTGGAGAGAAGAACTTCTGTATGTGCTGACTTTGGCCTTTTTAACTTTCAAAATATTTTTGAATATTTGAATACATGCACAAGAACCTGTAACACACTGAAGAAAAAGCATAATAGGTCTCCTTTAAATAATATGATAATGTATGTAACAGAAACAGATATGTCTCCACGGCTCTAACTCCCCAGCCAGGTTGACATAGTAGTGACGACTGTCCTCTCTTATCACCCTGCTTGCTACTCGCCAATCATTAGCCTCACCAGAGCTGTGGCCATTGATTGCGAGATGGTGGGAGTCGGTCCTAACGGAGAGGACAGCATCTTAGCTCGTGTGTCCCTCGTGAACCACTTTGGGAAATGCATCTATGACAAATACGTGAAACCCACGGAGAAGGTGACGGACTACAGGACGGAGTTCAGCGGCATCCGACCAGAGGACATCAAGGATGGTGAGTCACGAAGGCAGCTACAATGAGAAACTGAAACAAGTTGTAAATAACTGCTTTAAAGGGTCCCTTTAAAAGAGTCTCCATGTACTGTTGTACCGTAATTTCTCATTCATGTTTATCCCGCTGCAGGAGAGGATGTACGGACTGTACAGAGTGAGGTGGCTGAGATCCTTAAAGGCAGAATAGTGGTTGGACACGCCATACACAACGACTTAAAGGTAGCCTGGATGAAATATCTGAGAGGAAACTGAAACAATTTTCCAAATAAATGTCAGCACTTGCAAACCAATCTTCAATCTTCCTGTTTCAGATTTTACTCTTGGATCATCCAAAAAAGAAAATCCGGGACACTCAGAAATACAAACCTTTTCAGAAGACTGCAAAGGTACCTCTACGACCCGATAGTGTCCCTGATCTTATTCACAGAATCATTGCTGTAATCTAAGTGACTATTTTCTTGTTTTTTAGACTTCTCGACCCGCACTGAGAGTCCTCTGTAGAGAAATACTCAATGTTAACGTCCAGCAGGGTGAACATTCATCTGTAAGTCGCCAAACCATCAGCTTTCTCTTCTTGTTTCCGAACAGCAACATAACCACAACCACTGTACAACATCTCACACTGATCTCCCTCCTCTCTCTGCTGTCTGTCAGGTCCAAGATGCACAGGCCACCATGAGGCTCTACACGCTTGTGAGGAAACAGTGGGAAAAAGAGATTAAAGAAAGTCAGAAAAACAAAGACTCCGACAAAAAGAATCAGAGAAATCCCAAATTGTCCAAGAACAAGGACAAGAAGCCCATGGGACTTTGAACTCACAGCTGCAAGAGGAGTTTGGGGTTTTTGTTTTTGGAAACTCTATAATCACGAAAAGACACCATTAAAAACAGCAATGAAATGAAAGATGACCACAGGTGGACTTTGTCAGCCTGATCTCCTGAGATCGGACTTTTCAGGAGATGAAAGATCGTTTTGGCTGATTTAAAACATAGGGGAGATGTTATTTACTCTGATCCTTTCAGACATTTTGTTCCTCACATATTCCCAGACATAATTTCCAATGCTATTCCCATCACTGTTAGACAGATGTTCGAATCATTTGACATCCGATATCCTCTCTGGAGTTCTCGAGAACAAGTCTTTGGTCTGCTAGCACGCAAAGCATATTGTTTCTGTGTCGTGGTTGCAGTGTTATGTTTTGTTTTTAATCATTTGATTCCCTGATGCCTTAGAAGCTGGATGTTTTGGGAAGTATGAAATAAACGAGAGAACTTCTGTCTATGAAGCTATGTTGAGTTTATTTTTATAAAGCTCGTCATCAGTGATAGTTTTTGTGTAAGAACACATTATCATGGATATATGTTAACTGAAAATAATGCATATTAAAAAGAAAATTGCTGAAAAGAAATATATACACAGTGCACATTTGTGCTTATCTAGTGTGCTCACTCTGTCCTCGTATATTTGACTTTTGTTTCTGTCCAGCAGCTAGTGTTTCACTGTTTCGACTTTTATAAAGTTTTTACAATCTTGATACATTTACCAGAAATCTGACTTAACGTGAATGTGAATACAAGTAAAGCAAACCTTGAACAAATGGCACAAGAAATAAATCCTGTCTGTCATTTCTTTCAGCAGTTGTGCTCAACAAAAAGTGCGTTGCAAAACTTTAGTGCATCTCGTGGAAATGTATGATAAATATTCAAGTTTCATGATCCTGTCACTGCTACAAAGGTGAATATGTTTGGCAACTCTGTTTATTTACAGCTTGCAAGTTCACTAATGTGCCTCCACACTTACACTATATTGCCAAAAGTATTCACCCACCCATCCAAATAATTTTAAAACAGGTGTTCGAATCACTTCCATGGCCACAGCTGTATAAAAGCAAGCACCTAGGCATGCAGACTGTTTCTACAAACATTTGTGAAAGAATGGGTCGCTCTCAGGAGCTCAGTGAATTCCAGCGTGGTACTGTGATGGGATGTGCAACAAGTCCAGTCGTGAAATTTCCTCGCTCTTAAATATTCCACAGTCAACTGTTAGTGGTATTATAACAAAGTGGTAGCAATTGGGAATGACAGCAACTCAGCCACGAAGGGGTAGGCCACATAAAATGACGGAGCGGGATCAGCGGATGCTGAGGTGCATAGTGCGCAGAGGTCGCCAACTTTCTGCAGAGTCAATCGCTACAGACCTTCAAACTTCATGTGGCCTTCAGATTAGCTCAAGAACAGTGCGTAGAGAGCTTCATGGAATGGGTTTCCATGGCCGAGCAGCTGCATCCAAGCCATACATCAGCAAGTGCAATGCAAAGCGTTGGATGCAGTGGTGTAAAGCACGCCGCCACTGGACTCTAGAGCAGTGGAGATGCGTTCTCTGGAGTGACGAATCACGCTTCTCCATCTGGCAATCTGATGGACGAGTCTGGGTTTGGCGGTTGCCAGCAGAACGATACTTGTCTGACTGCATTGTGCCAAGTGTAAAGTTTGGTGGAGGGGGGATTATGGTGTGGGGTTGTTTTTCAGGAGCTGGGCTTGGCCCCTTAGTTCCAGTGAAAGGAACTCTGAATGCTTCAGCATACCAAGAGATGTTGGACAATTCCATGCTCCCAACTTTGTGGGAACAGTTTGGGGATGGTACCTTCCTGTCCATAAAGACATGGATGAGAGGGTTTGGTGTGGATGAACTTGACTGGCCTGCACAGAGTCCTGACCTCAACCTGATAGAACACCTTTGAAATGAATTAGAGTGGAGACTGAGAGCCAGGCCTTCCTGTCCAACATCAGTGTGTGGCCTCACAAATGTGTTTCTGGAAGAATGGTCAAAGATTTCCCATAAACACACTCCTAAACCTTGTGGACAGCCCTCCCAGAAGAGTTGAAGCTGTTACAGCTGCAAAGGGTGGACTGACGTCATATTAAACCCTATGGATTAAGAATGGGATGTCACTTAAGTTCATATGCGAGTCAAGGCAGGTGAGCGAATACATTTGGCAATATAGTGTATGTCAGTGAGTGTCTATGTGCAGTAACACGAACACTGATATCCTGGTTACAATGAGTTTTGGGGGGGGTTCCTGGTTTTGAGGAGCCTGGTTATGCTATTTGGAGCACTCTGATAAAACCTGTTGTACGTAAACAACTCATCGATGTTGGTACTCTCCACATACCTTACTCCGATCCTTTCAGCCATTTCCTCCTCACATATTCCCAGACATCATTTCTCAAAATGCTATTCCCATCACTGGTAGGCAGGTGTTCCAATCATTCGACATCCAATAGCCTCTCTGGAGTTCTCGAGAACACATTTTTTGTCTGCTTGCACGCAAAGCATATTGTTTCTGTGTCGTGGTTACAGTGTTATGTTTTGTTATTAATCATTTGATTCCCTGATGCCTTAGAAGCTGGATGTTTTGGGAAGTATGAATTAAACGAGAGAACTTCTGTCTATGAAGCTATGTTGAGTTTATATTTATAAAGCTCGTCATCAGCAATCTTACCTTAAACTGAGCCCTCTAAGAAATTACATAGAATATCAGAAATCCACTCCTTTTAGATTTGTGTGCGTATGTTTTTTTGTGATCTGCTCTCTTAGGACTTAGTCTTTTAATGATCCACAGGATGTATGGAGGCATGGTGACGCCTGTGTCTGGTAGCTATTAAAATCCTCTTGCTCGTGATGCTGGTGTACAACGGCTTAGTTTGGACTATTATCTGCCTCATTGACGGCCAAAGTCGACTCTTGATTCTCACAGCTGTGTGTTCCTCTGCACAGGTGTATCTTGGGCTTTAATCCCAGTGACAGAGTGAGGGATTTGGGCTCCTTGTGTGCCCACTGTGTGTCAGTGTGATTTGCTGCCCCTGTTTGATGGAGAATCTGTCCCCCTCATAGTAATGAAACCTTGGTCAAGGGGAGTCCAGGCTCTAAATTAGGGGTCTCAGGTGGAGGAAACCTTTGTCTTTTTTTCTCACAGATACACAAGAGAGCGAGTGTTTTATAACAGAAATGATATGATCACAAATGTACCCAGCTGTTTTATCATGACGCATCTTAAAGACTCTGCTAAGTGACTTTATATCATTACTATAATCAAATTGACTGTTATCTTATTCATGGCCTCATTTTTCTGTGGAGCTGATTTAGATTTTTTTTCACTCAGTTATAAAGTCAGGACTTTAGGCTCCCTGTGTGCCAACAGTGTGTCAGTATGATTTGCTGCCCAGAAGCTGATGCACAGTGTGCCCCACATTGCTGAAATGAAACCGCCGCCCTTGGTGTGCAGCCTTCCGGCTCTAAATTAGGCTCTACAGTATACAGAGCTCGGTCGGATGCGGCGGAGGCCTCTGGCAGAGGAAAAGCAGCACAGAATGCCTCGTTTTAAACTGAAACGCAGCAATTGACGGGTGTAGATGCGTAACTTTTTGAAAATGTAGTTTTTCTGGATTACAGCTGTGTTATGACTGTAGTGTGTGGGAACAGCAGAGACGATTCCTCGCTGGATTTCCCCACACAGAAAACTGTTAACCTATGTAATGTCTCCTCCTAGAGGTTAAAAATGTAAAGCTATACACCTTATAGTAAGTATGATAAAGCCAATCACAAAACAAGAAGCTTTATTGTACGGTAGGCTAGTGATCACCAACTAAACTGAAAAAAATGTATTGGAAAAAACGATTGAAACAATTAGCCAAAGGTGATTGATAATCTGTAGAAATAAGTAATGGATAAATGATTGGAACAAATGCAAACCAAACCAAACCAAACTAAAAACCTTCTCATCAACTGTACTAAAATATTTAAACATTCACAACTTTATCAGCCAGTTTGAAATGAAAAATAATACATTTTGAACATAGGTGGTGGTGCCGATGGAGGGTGTACTTGAATTTATATTTCAGAATATAGTATGAAGTTCTGCTCCAAGTATGATAACTACTCATCTGCTGGGAATCTAAAACTGATTGGCAAACTAAGAGTCAGCAGATGATCTCAAAATTAGAATCAGCTGAAATGATTCAATTCAGAGGAGGAATGCGATGAAGTTGGTTCTGCGAGTGTCTCCGTATGGAGGCCACTTTGTACAGATCTTAACCAGAAAGAACAAGTTAGAGTGTGGGCGCGTGCAACACTTATGAATAATGGAAGCTAATGGCAGCCAGTTAAGGACAGAGGCTTAAAGAAGAGACTCATCACGCAGCACAGTCTGGGGTTTTTTTATGAGAAGAAGGTACAGGCCGGTTGCTGTGGCTGCTATAGGAAATGTATTGCTGAGAGGCGTCCTGAGAGCACCACATCTGATCACGGTTGTCATCCAGAATACCGTCCCCAGGGGATCGAGATACATTTATACAAGAACAGAGTCTGCACACTAGAAAATGCTCCCATGAACACTCATTACCTTCACGTGCAGACGGTTAACCTGACAAAAATTCAATAAAAAAAACACAATTCTAGACCTTACAAATATGCTGAATATCTACAATGAACTCTGTAAGGGTAACTCATATGTGCCTAGATATACCATGAGAAGATCAGCAGGTAAGAACACATCCTCATGGCTACTTAGTTAACTGAAAATAATACATATTAAAAAGAAAATCAATGAAAAGAAACATCATATACGCGGTGCACATATGTACATTATCCAGTGTGCTCACTCTGTTCTTGTATATTCAACTTTTGTTCTTTCTATCCAGCAGCTAGTGTTTCACTGTTTTTACTTTTATAAACTTTTCTACAATCTTGATCCATTTACCAGAAATCAGACTTAATAACGTGAATGTGAATACAAGCAAAGCAAACCCTGAGCAAATAGCATAAAATTAATCCTTTCAGTCATTTCCTTCAATCTATGGCTATCTGTCTATCTACGCTGTTTTGCTGTAAATCCAACTTGAGGAAGAATGACTCCATTTTCATTTTTCGGGTGAACTTGTCCTGTAACAACACATCTAAACTTTTGATGCAGTAAAGTTTCTTTAATCTGCCACAGCCTTTGTAATGGTCATCTGACCTTGGTGCTACGTTAGGAGCTGCTCAGTTACAGCTAAAAAAGCTAAAAACACACACTGTTTCCAGTGTGCATGAGATGTCCTTTTGTCCCAAATGCATGTATGCTGTCGTTCACCTCGACAGGTGTCAAATTTCCAGGAAACCAGGATACAGAACACAGTAATCAAACACTACAGATTATGACCTTCAGAAAAAAAAAATGACTCACCACTCAAGAGCACTTTTCAAAACGTGGTTTTAATGTAAAGACATGTGATTTCTGAGAAATTATACAGGATTTATTAACCCACAGAGCGTTGCAGTCATCATTCATCCGCTGCGCCATCCGTCCTGGTGCTGCCTGCATGGCTCCACGATGTGATGGCTCACAGGCGGGCGGAGCAGATCACGCAGAGCACGTCTATTCAATTAGATATCGATGGCTAATTTCATTTCTGCTCAAATGAACCCAAAACATGATTCGGTCTCATCTGGCCGCACGCTTCCTGTAGTGCCTTTCGGAATGACTCTTCAGGTCTGTGCTGTGATCGTATGTGATGCCGGCAGGAAAGAACATCATGTACGGCTGTCTGTCAGAGCTGCCGTTTCATACTGTTTGTTTAAAACTCCCGTCTCAGTGAGGCTCTGAGAACAGATAATCAAGGCTTCGGTTACATGCTAACAATATTACAGTAATTATGTCTTTAAAAATGAATTAATTAATCAGGTAATTAGATACTAGATTAGAAACTGAGGGCCTCTTTGCAGACTAGTTTGCTGGAATTTTCCTTCTGATAACTGCAGAGCTGGAAATGACATGGCTATAATCAGGGCTGCGTCCACTGGTTGAACAAATCTCATGATGGGACTGGAGGCATTACTGCTTCTGCTAACATGGCACTTACTGCATAATTCAATAAAACCTAGCTCACGGTCTTCCATACTACTGCCTCCAAAGTGATTAGAGTCACTATATTGACATTCGTTGTGCGGTCTGTGGTTTTTTTTTTTTTGATTTGTGCGTCTTGTTTCGCACCAAAACCAGTTTTATTTCCAAACCGCCTTCCTCTGAACACAAAATAAATGAAAAACCTGAAGATTAATCTATGACGTAGTGTTTTTCATTCCTGTCCACCAAGTCAGCGGACACTGTTTTTCGCTTAGTGATGGACGACGTCAATGCAGATTATTGAACCACCAGTTTCTCAGTGTCAGTCAAGTCTTTGTGTCCTCAAGGCCATAAGTCCTGTACACATACACCGTACATGGTAGATGTAAATACAGTATGGGCTGTTTGTTTAATTTGTATAATATATACAATGTTCAGTGTCTTAGAACGCTGACATTTACTGGAAATAATGGACATCATCACCACAAATCTGCTCTTTCCTCCGTCGGTGATTGAGGATTTTTCTTGTGACCACACAACGTCTCCTCAGGTCGGCTGCTCGCTGCTTCCTTATGCATGAGCTGCAGTATGCTGCCGCCAAGAGACTGGCTGTGGATGTGTCTGTGTTGACTAATGCCCACTCTTAGGACGAACAAAGTTGGACATTCAGTATTTATGCAGGTTGATGAAGAAACACTGTCAGCTACTTTCTGTGCATGGCTTCCTGCTCATCTGGTCTGATCTGCGGATGCTGAGGGTGCGTTCGCTCTAAGTTTGGTGCACAGAACGTTGCCTTCAGGAGGGGATTGGTCCACTTATTGGACGTTGCCAGCTGAACATTTAAATGCTGTACATGATTTAATTATTAGATGATGCTTACAGAGCTTTAGTGTAATGAAGTGGGATGTGACATGGAGTTCTAACTAGATAGATGATTTGTTTTTAGCGATGCTAGCAGCGTGGCTCTGGTGATGGCAACGTCGGTCTTTAGATTGGTCGCTCAACCACTTTGCTCCACTATAGCGCCATCTGGAGGCTGACTTTGTCTTTGGTTCAGAGTGAAAGATCAACAACTATTGGATGGATTACCAATATTCACGGCCCATTGATAGTAAATTCCAATAATTTTGTTGACTGTCATCTTCTGCCGTTTTTATGACATAATGTCAGTTTGCCCCATAAACTGACACTACCTTCAGCTTAAGTTGCACATTTAGTGCTCATTTTCAGATATTAGCATGCTAACATATTAAACTAAGATGGTGAACCCTAAATTTTACCTGCTAAATGCAGCATTGTTACTGTGAGCTTGTTAGCTTGTTGATGTTAGCATTAATCTCTTAGCATTGCAATGCCTTGGCACAGTATTTTAACGCTGCTAGCATATAGCTGTAGATGCCGTGTCTTGTTGTGTTATGGTGGAACTGATAACACTGTGTTGGTGTTGTTCCTTGTTTCTTGTTAGATAACATTTCTTTTTAGTTTTCTGTCGCTGTTTTTTTTTCTCGGTTTAGGCAACAAAATTACTTGGTTATGTTTAGGAAAACATGGTTTGGGTTAAAATACACCCTTTCACAACATTACACACATGTTTGAAATGATAACATCTCCCATGCGACATTACAGAAATGTGATTGGTCAGTTTCAACTGTCCTCGACCAACATTTCTTGTGACGTTCTCGGGACAACACCAACACGGCCACATCACAAAATATCACATCTTTACTGCCTTTAACAAACGCTTTGATAAATTCTATAGACACTGAATAAAGACTTGGCTACAGACTTGGCTAAACGGGCTCTGACTACTGTTTTAACAGCTTGAATTATGTATTATGGTGTTGAGCACCAGTATAATTCTTGTGTTTGACCAATCCTTAACGGTGCTGCAGGGGTTTGGGCGGCGGGGTTGTAAAGGAACAAGGAGTGATATAGTGCAGAATAGTTATGCAGTGTTTCCTGAGGGTGCAGAAAACAGCCTTTAAACTCACACTTGGTGGAGGTATTGGTCGGGAGCCACACAAGGTGTGACTTGGTTTCTAAATATGAAATACAACATTAATTTATTGTCTTGCGGACTGATGTGCGATCCAGAATAGCTGCCACTTCAAGCCTCCCTTGTGCTCCTCGTGCTGCTAAGTGCCTGTGTTTGTGTACTTATTAGACATAATGTTCTCACTTTTCTGCATCTGACAGCTCCCCTCCTTTTTGTGTGGTCTGTCACAACACAGTGTCCCAGCTGACACAATTCCCAGATTTTTTATCTGCCAGAATTATTGACGGATACTGGCTCACTGACGAAATTAAGTGTTTTATGAGTTCTTGTAGTTCTTGGAAGGAAGGGGCAGTGGCTCAGTGTTTTTTGGAGCTTGTTCACGTGTTTTTGTCTTCAGTCCGAACACATGCAAGTGTGGCGGTTCGGAGCCCCTGTAGATCTTAATGTAGCTTTTATCCGTCTTCGCTTTTGAAAATGGTCAAATTCTTCCTATTGGACGGCTTTTTACTGAACTGATTACAGAAGCTCTGTTGAGAAAACTGCCATCTCATTGTCTCTCCTTTTACTCATCCCTGTTCCGTCTGTCTGCACTTTGCTTTTACAAGAACATTTTGTGGTCTAAGGAAAATGCTACCAGCACCTAAGCAATAGCCTTTTTGCCCTTTTACTGCTGCTGTAATTTTCATGAGGCGAGGTTTGATGGGTTTCCTGTCGATAAGTGCACCGGCAGCAGTGACAGTAACCGTGATGTCCAAACAACAAGCCGTGGTTTTTATTTTCACATTAGCCCCTTGACACCTACGGACTGAAATAATCTATCTTTTATGTTCCAGCAGCGTGTCTTGTTCGGGGGATTCCACTGATGTAGTGGCATTTTCTCAGATAGCTTTGGCAAAACAGTGTCTGTTCCTCCTCTCATCATCATCATCATCATCATCATCATTATTATTATTATTACAGAACGCATCACACCTCACTCCATCATGTAACCCACCTGCTTCCCTGCTTGCCACATGACTGCTGATGTCAGCCAAGCCACAGAGTCAAAGCTGGGAACCTGTAGACAAAATGGTGTTTGTGCGTCCGTCCAGCAGAGTGAGCATGTGTGGGCAATGTAGGCTAAGTGGGGAAGAAGAAGAAGAAGAAGAAGAAGAAGAGGAGGATGGATGGGTGGCTGGAGGGGGGGAGGGAGGAGGAGAGAGGGGAAAAAAAGAGAAAGCGCCAATTAAACAAATGCCAATAAATCAACACAATCGTTCCTCTTATAGCTCCGCCGTGCGCGCGTCCCCCCCTCCTCCCCTCCTCCACCTCCTCCTCCTCCACCACCACCACCAGCAGCATATGTATTTATGAAGTTCAGCAGCCATATGAGAAAATTAGCCTCTGTATTCACCGGGGTCCTCCCACCCCTCTCTCTGTCTTGTTCTCTAATCCGCCCACATGTATCGTCTGAGGAAAAAAAAAAAAAAAAAAATAGTGCAGAAGGTGACGCTCCTCCAAAAAGGAACAGAGCGAGGCACACACACGCCACAGAGCGAGGGAAAGGCAAAGCAAAAAGAGAGAGGTGTCTACAAGAGCTGCGTCTCCATTGAAACAATTTTTTTTTTGGCAAGAGGTGGGAGACGAGAGGAAGAAGCTGAATGAGTAGCTGCGCCCTGCGCCTGGAAGCGTAGAGAGAGAGACACTGTAACAAAGGCTGGCAATTATTTTTGGCAATAACAAAGAGGTGGGAGAGGAAAGAGAGAGAGAGAGAAAAACAACAACAACAACAACAACAAAAATTACAACAACAAGGCAGCTTTTCTTGGGGGACTTCTGCTTCATTTTTGTCATCCGAAAAAAAAAAAAAAGAAAAGAGAGAGACTCATCCACTTGCCATCATCAGCATGACCACACAGCTATAAGTGACATTCGGCAATAGCGGCGTGTCTTTAAAAAAGAAAAAAAAAAAAAAAAAAGAAAAAGAAAAAAGGAAAAAACGAGATTTCCAGCAACAGACGCGCGCAATCCCATTCTCATTTCTTACAATCGCGTCAGCCCGCGAGTGCCTGCGAGACAAAAACTGGATATAGTCTCTGAAAAAAATCACAAGAGAAACAGAAGCGAGCTGACAAAGAAGACAACATTTTGACTGATTCCTTTTTTCTTCTTCTTCTTTTTTTAAAAAAAAAAAAACCCCACCAACAACACAAAAACAGCTTCATGTGCGTGTTTCTGCACGCGCCCGAAAGGAACCTGAACCGAAAGCAAGTGAGTATGAAACCGTGTCTGTCTGTCTCTCTCTGTGTGTGTGTCTGTTTTGGTGGCTTTTTTCTTTTCTTCTGCGTTTTTTAAGCCCCGTCTTGACAGCAGGGCATCTATTGGGCAGCTCTAAAACAAGAGAGGATACGGAGGAGAGGAGAGGAGAGGAGGGGGAGGATATTAACACGGCGTCTAGCCTGCATTCAACAAGTATCGTTTAAATCCACATTAACTGCCATTTTTCAGCCTGTCCTGTCTTTCGGATCGCTGTATCCTTAAGGGATCGTGTGAAAATTCAACCTCTCGGCTGTGATTTTTCTCTCGTGGCAGCCCGATGTCAGCGGCACGGACTCGATTCATCCACAGAAACGGCTCGTTTTTCTCGGTTAAAAAAAAAATCCGAGCACTCCTCGTTGCGCGAATGGTGGGTGTTTCCCCCCTCCACATCCACACCGCTGGATCAGAGCAGTTTCATGCCTCTGAGGGGAGTGTGTGTGTGTCGGTGTGTGTCGGCGTGTGTGTGTGTGTGTGTGTGTGTGTGTGCATTCCTCTCGGCATCATTTCGTGTCTGTCTGCACGAGTTTCCCTGTGGGTGTGTTGCTCTGTGCTTGTTTTTTTTACGCATGCTTTTGTTTCACTTGCATGTGCCCTCTCTCTCTCTCTCTCTCTCTCTCTCTCTGTGTGTGTGTGTGTGTGTGTGTGTGTGTCAGGGCCTGAAATGGAGGTTTGGTAAAGGAGGAAGAGGGTGAGAGGGCTGACACACACGCACACACACACACAGAGAGGAGGTGTGAGGAAGATGGCACTGGAGCGTAACCACAGGAAGGACACAGCCTCACAGAGATCTCATCCAGGAAGTCTGAAATGTCTAGACGTGGTCCCCCTCTTCTTCCTCTTCTTCCCTCTTCTTCTTCTTCTTCTTCTTCTTCTCTGTCCACTTGCCCCCATCTGCATTCCGCTGCATCACACACACACACACACATACACACAAAGTGTCCAGTT